>UXGD01000294.1:0-69495 GCA_900474315.1 Torymus auratus
TGTGTGTGTATACTGCGTGTATATAGGTGGTTGATTGTGTCTTATAATTACGGTGTTGCCGGCTGTATTAATCAATTTATCGGAAACGCGAGCGCGTGGGTGGGAGCAGTATATGCGAGCGGAGTTTGCAAAATATTCAATTGCGCGGAAGCGCAGTCGCCAGGGATTAGCGGCGAAAACGTTACAATGGAAATATAACGTTGTGGGAAATTTCCGGAGGTAATATGTCGAATTATATTAATGAAATTTGGGATTGACCTGAAAGAAAACGAATTAATTTATTTTTGAAATAAAGGTATATATGCTTCGGTTATTTAATCGAAAAATCTTATCTCTCGTTGTTTAATCGAATTAACTATTTTTGGAAAATTTTAAATCTCACCCATTTTTAAACGAATTAATTATTCAACTTTTCAATCCCGATTAAATTGTAGATAAGACTTTATTAAATCAAGACCCGCTAACCGTCAATTTTTTCCTTCGATTTTATAATTGTTTTAAGCGCAATCAAATTTCGAAACATTTCTTGTACTAATAATACATCGGTGCACTTAACTCAGTTATATCAAACCTACATATTTGATGTACAGTTCGCTCCAACTAATATTTTTTAGCAGCACATTGAATCTTCAATTCGATTCGCATTGATCGCTTCTGAATAATAATAAATCCCGCCTCGCAATCACAACCGTTTCCATAAAAATGAAATTATCAAAGAACCTCTCTCAACGGAGGAGAGGCGCAACAGAGAGAAAAAAAAATTCTCCCTCGATATCGCGGACTTTGAACTGGTTTTAATCCGCTCGCGCCGCGCAGAGAGTATAGCGTCCTACAAACATCAGTCGCTCGCGTCGTACATCCTCCTATCGCATTAACGAGATTCCCGATCATAATCACTTCAATTACGAATTACCTCTCTCTTACTCGTTCTGCAGCTGCCAGTGTACAAGTTTCTGCGGCCCGATAAGCGAAGGAGTAGATTTTAATTAAGAAACGAGATGCGCGAGAGAGTGCGTCTGAGTAGAAAACACGAGACGCGAGTGAGCGAACGCTGGATTTAATTAGCGCCTTTCGAGGGAGAGAAAAACCGAAGCGGAAGATAAGTCGAGGCGAAAAGGGTCGTGAGAGGAAGGGAGGAAAAAAGCGTCGTTATCGGAGAGGAAAAGAAGGAGCGAGACTGGGAGATCTATAGGTTCCGTGCGGGCGAATAGTATTGAGGATGGAGATTTAAGTTTGTGTTTCAAGCACTATAAAAGCTTAATAATTGTAAATTTATTTATTTTTGTTGAATACAGCCATGAAGTGAATCTTGTTATTACGCGTTCACGACTATATTTTATTATCATAATAAGAATATAATATATGATAATTCTTCATCTGAATTTATAACATTTTTTTGCAATCTATGTGAAAACGTTACTATAATGATTTTTTTTTCTTATTAAACGGTGAAACAAACACTCGCAATTATAAAAATTCTCGTCGCAGTCATTCACTCGCATTTTTATATTTTTCAAAAATAATTATTTAAAAGAGAAATGAAAAAAAAAATTCTCGCCGTCAGCATTTTTGAAGTGATGCTTGAATAATACGCATTCATGTAAGGGCTCACTCATTTTCACGCTGCAGCATGTGTGCGCAACTAAATTTTACATACCGCTTCACAAAAACTCAATGGAAATGTTAACACCAGCGTTACAGATTAAAAAAAAATATACACCCTCTCGCTCCATTAAATCCCCGTAATTTACGCCTGCTCTAAATAATCCAACTCGAACAAAAACCCTCCAACCCAAATTTAATAGCACGCAGCCATTCCTATCAAATAAAAGCTCGAAAATCCGCACCGCAAAACGAACCTCACTTCTTTATCTCTTCAGATATCAGAGTTAATAAGGCGTTGGTTTGCCACTGCACAAAAAAAGATTCTCCTCCGTTATACCTGCACATCCTATGTTCAAATGTTTTTCCGCGCGCGTGACGCTGCCGCGCTAGTATTTCGGTCGGTTGGCTCTGCCGCGCCGCTCAGCTCCTTTCGTATACCAAACGTGTTTTCCGTCTGCGCACACAAGGACTCTTAATGAAAAGCGTATAAAACGTAAATTAGCCGAGCGCGTTGCGGATTCAGGGCAGAAAACGAGAGGCAGAAGCGCGCACGCCCGGTAAATAGGATGTTTATCCTACCGAAAATGATGTAAATGAAAAAATTTTTCAACTTCCCAGCGTTTTTGCGCGAGTAAGGGGAGAGGACGAAAAGGGTTCGAGTGTTATATGTATGTTAATAAATTAATTAGATGGAAAAGCTGGGATTTTGAAGGTGGAGCCGAAATGAATGAATGTTGGATTAGGAAGTTGTTTTTTGGGATTTCAGTATATATGCTATATGGCATAATTAAATAGAGAGCCTGAAATGTTTGATGCGCGTGTATAAAAAGCACGAAATTTATAACACATACGTGCGTGTGTGTGCTGTATCTGTCGGTGCGATGGTTCTCTAATTAAAAGTGCCATGTGAAAAGTTGCCCACATGAGGGGAAAATGAAGTACATACTTTATATTCAGAAACGCAAATAACTAGGCGGCGGGCAAACAGAGCAAAAGTTACGAGACTTTCGCTTTGACTTTGTTGGATCCTTTTATTCTAGAATTTTATGCTAATTATTTACTTTGCATAACTTGAAACCGACATTCCTCCTCTTCTTTCCTACCTAATCGATTCGGATTTCCCATTACATTGCATTGCTACCATGCAAATATTTCATCTGCAAATATTCTTAAAATACGCAGAGTATGTACTCACACGTGATCGATAAAAAAAAAAAAAAAACAGAGCCATTAGATCCAAATGGGCTCTCGTTTAGTCCACTTCGCTGCTGACCGCGTCGCTAAAAGCAGATCAATTAATTACACCACGCGACGTAGAGAGAAGAAAATCGCACGCGCAATGTCCCTTTGCGCATATACATCAGCGCTAAAAGCCGCCGGGCTTTCGCTTAATTTGCTCGAATTCTTTTTATTTATTAGCATTACACGTGTCTAAATATACGGCGTATAATACATTATATATTCAACAAATACTAATTGTGACAGACGTTTATGACATCAATAATTCTACTAAAACGACTATTAATTCACTAGTAGAAAAGAAAATGTCGTAGATTAAATCCGATATCAGTCTGCATAAACCACCTCTCGATTTATTCATGAAATCTGTCATGTTACCGCGTCTTCTCTCTCTTTCTCATTAAAAAATAATCTTCCTCGTTCTCAGTTCAAAAACTTCCTTTCCGAAAAATCTTCCACCTATATCGTCAACGCTCCATTTATGACACACACAGACACACACACACATCTTTCAACACTTACACAGTGGAAAATATTCACTCTCGGAGATTAAAATCCGCACATACACATCACACGAGTACTATATGAGAGGCTTTCAATTAAGCGGTATTGTTTCGCCTTGCGCGAAGACAAACAGGCGCGGATGCCATTCAACAAGTCGGCGGCGGCGTTGGTTGGTGTAGCTACAGGCGGCAGCAGCGGGCTTATCGAAAGCGCCTCACCCCAGCATCGCCGTCAATTTACGTCCCTTATACTTCGAGCGAGCGGCTATACGCCCCCTGCGCACGGCCTCGATATATGCTTTCGTGGCGGCGGTACGGTTATGTGTGTGTATATATTGTGGAGGGAGGGAGTTCGCAGGTGTGTCGAACGAGTGATGACGTAGTGGTCGGGTTTCTTTTTTTGGTGATTTTAGAGTTTAAATTATATTGAAGATATGTACGGTGACGATGTATAGCAAAGGATGAGATAGCTTTTTTTAATTTTATTTAACGACGCTTTCAACCTTTTGTGTTACTAAGTGTCTAAAGCTTTTTCCATGTGATGTTAAATAATTCTAGGTACGTATAAAATGTCGGAATGTTCAATTGTAAATGGAATGCTATAGTAGTACCAGTTGTATTATTAATATTATAAATTTTACAAGAATTTGTCGAACAATTCCATCGAATGTCATGCTTATATATTCGATTAAATTACAAATACAATATCCGACGTGAATAGTTATAGCATTGTCAATTATTCATGCTGAATGTCTGATCGTAGAATAATTTCACATCAAATGACAATCGAATATTGCCTTACAAATTCGATAAATTAAATTATCCCGAAAATAAATTTCGCGCAAATCGAATCAAACCAACATTTACTTGATATAATACTTACAATAACATTCGATATCGAATCTACATCGCTTTTAATATAACATCAAAATCAAAGTCTCTCTTCCAGACATACGGACAGTTGCTGCTTACAATTCTCGCGCGAAAGAATCTTTCCGCATTCCTTACCGATCATCTCGCCATCCGTAAATATATACATCCCGTCGAATCGAGTTATCCTCAAAAATTTCAACCATGATTACATATATATTTTCCCGCCTCGAAAAGAAAATACGTACGTATACGCGTGTGTATATATATACGAAGGGCTTCGCCTCGGGAGAGAAACTTGTTTAAAGACGATATATGGGCGTCGGCGATATTTACGAGCGCGCAATGTATTCATAGGTGTTCTTGATATGCAGGCGCCGCCAGCCGAGAGAGTGAGAGAGAGAGATCCTTCCGAGTCTCGGTCCCGCGCGGCGTCAGCAGCGGCGCGGCCGTATACACGTATAACACGTCAATTCATAATTCAGAAGCTTTTGAAACCAGATTGATGCACTCCGTGCCGGTGCAGCACGCGGATGGCGAGAGAGAAGAGAGAGAGTAACCCCCGAGGGCAGAGGAGAGGTTTATCTCGAAGGAGAAAAATGATTTGCGGGTATAGAAAGTCGCGCGAGACTTATCAATCGTGGGGGTTTTTCTTAGCCGCGTGAGGTGTAAAGTTGGTTTAGAGGTTCGGATGGGTTATTTATTCGGGAGTGAGTTGATGTATTATCACGAGGAGAATGGGTTGTCGATGTTGGGGGCCGAGATTTATTGGATATTTTGGGTTGGAGGAAAAATATGGTAAAATGAAAATGTATAAGATATATAAATAGGTAGACTCTGTTTATCATAAGAAATTTTTACGTATATATATAATGTGAATGAATCACTGACTTTCAACAGGAAATAATCTTATAGAAAACACGTACAAGTTGGGACAAACAAAAATTCTACCACCAAGCTCCAAAATCTTGTAATCATTACAAAATCACGAGAAGCCTATTTACCGGGGAAACGCAAATTGAACCATTCCAACTTGTTCGTATATGTATATATATACAGCCGAGCCACGCCACCCGATTGCCTACAAATTACCCGCACCTAAACAACCGCGCTCACGCAGGCAAATTTGCATTCGGAATCGATAATCACCTGCGCTCACCTTTTTCCATCCTCTATATACACCCACACACACATAAGTTCTCGGAAAGAGAAACACACACGTGCACACGCGGTAACTAACCCGCGACAACCTAATCTTCCAAGGCCGATGAAAAATTCAGGGCACGATGCACCGCCGGCTTGTAAACCGAGTTTGCGAGAGAACGCGCGCGAGGTAGGACGAGGAGAGACCATTAAACTCCCATGTATACAGGTGGGGGCCTTGTTTCGATTCGCCGAAGACACGCGCGGATGTAGTGTAAAAGTTTGAGGAGATAGTGCGGTGGTGAGTGACATGCGCGGTGACCGACGCTTGGGGATTTGCGAATGCGGAGGTACATATACGAGAGGAGACGAGGTAACGTGTTGTGTTCAGTTATAGTGATTCTTTAGAGACTGGAATTTAACGTTTCAGGGGAATAATAAAGGTGAAATTATTAACTGTGTTATGTAGCATGATGAATCGTAATTTTTTCGTTCGCTTTGTGTTGGTGATAGATGCTAATGACTTTTTGTAATTATGAGCACCTTTGATGCAAGAATTATCTGGGCGTCTTTAATTATTCCAAAAGATTATCTTACCGTGCTTAATTAACGTTTGAATTTGAAATTCGTTGGTAAAAATTATTAAAAGCTTTTTTAATTGGACTAAAGAAGTATAATGCAATCAAGATCGCCATTACTTAAAGCGTTATGTATATGTATCCATTGTTCAAAATGCACTCAACTCATCGCGCTTTTATTAATAATACGCCGTAATCGTCCGCACGAAATCTCCACTTTAAACTCAACAAACACCCAAGACCCATATACCGAAACCAATATTTATTCATGACCCCAATCAAAATTCAAGATCCTTATCGCAGATCCTCCCCTTCCTCCATATCTCCCAAAAAACAATAAACCACTCTCGCCATATCCGGCTTCTCCCTAATCCCCTAAAACGCGCCATTCCAAAAATGGGCATCCCCCCCGACATTATACACATTCACCGCGACGCTGCGAAATTCCACTTGGACGATTCGACTGCAGCCACGTTGCAAGAAGCCGGACAAAAACGCGCATCGGGGGATTTTTCCCTCCCGTATTATATACGCAACGCGCGCGTGGAGATGGAATCGATTCGTCGTCCCCCGGCGCAATTCCATTAGTAGTTTCGCCGAAAAAGAGAAGAATGGCCGGGGCTGCACCGCGGGGAGAAAAGCCGAGAGCTGAGAGGTTCCCTCGATCCCGATCAGCTATACCTAGGATTCGTGCGGGCCGCTAGTGCGAGATCTCGACAGATCGGTGGCCGAGAACATAGTGGAGAGAAAAAGAGAGGCGCAGGTTTTGTAGAGGAGAGTTCGTGTCGAATAGAGGGCGGGAGAGTTGGGCTTTGGAGATTTTGAACAGTGGAATTAGGGGTTGTATCTCACGTAGAGATGCACGTTTTATTATATATAACTAAATAACAACAGTCCTCGAAATAGTTTTGTTATATTATTTTACTTGCCGCGCTATAATAACATCGGATGTTTCAACACTGTACAAACATACTTTTTTAAATAAACAAAAATATTCCCCTTTGAAATCTAATCTAAAAAGTGCCTCAAAACAAACTCATAAAAATACACCTACCATGCATAGAATCACACTCTGCAATAACGAAGTTCACGCCCCCCTCGAAAGGAAACACGATATCTCCGCGTCCGCACACCGCTCGATTTTTCACACTTTGCCATCCCCGCGCTCTACCTGCGTACATATACACACAAGAGACTCCATCAGCCGAGAAAAACAGACGCATCGAGTTAGCCGAGGAATACGAATTGTCACTCTCTCCTTCTCTATACAGGCGTAGCTTATAAGAATCGACTGGCTGAGAAAAATAGACCCGAATTCCGCTGAGTTCACACTAGCTGGCGGTCTCGTCGATCCCTCGTTTAAGCCCGAGAGTGGCGAGGGTGAAAAGCCCGAAGGCCTCTTTTCGAGAGTTAAGCGCCCGGTAAATAGGTTGTTTTCGAGACCGACGGTCTTTGTTTCCGGGTGTCTACGGATTTATTCGTTTGGGAAGTTGTTTCGTTCGGACGAATTGATTGTTTTTATGGTATACTGAACAAGTGCGGATCTGTACGAATATTTTTAATTGTCTTTTTAGAGAGTGATTAATTTCTAGGAAATTTTCATTTTATCCATTTCGCAAAAATCAACATGCAGAGTATTAATCAAATAACGAAAAATGTTTCATTCACTTCGGAGAATTTTTCATAACCCAATGATAAAATCCAATAGGATTATTCTATCAAATTTAATATTTTTTTCTCTAATTTTTTAAATTTATATAAAACCGTCAATCACTGGTCAAATTATATCCTCTCTTCGTAAAAATTCACACACCCATATATCCCAGTGAAAATCAGGACGCCAAAAAATATCGTCTCAATTTTCGTCCAAAATTCGAAAGGAATATCCGCTCGTACACTTCCCACCCTTCTCTCTTCGTTCCGAAAAAGCATCGACGTCAAACCCTCACGCTCTCTCTCTCTCTCTCTCTCGACTCTGGCGTGAAAAATCGTGGACGTGTCGCGTCCGAGAGATCGCTCTCCATCAAATATTCATACGCGCCCAGGTAAAATACACCGTTCGGTCAATAAATTTCCAGCGGGGAGCCCGGGGAAAACGTGCACGGAAGCTGAAAAATAATCTCGCCCGCGCGCGCGTACGGCGCTTTTCTGTATTCCAAGTGTGGTACGCTAGCGCTGCGCGTGGTGTACGCGCTCCGCGCTAGATCGAAAGATCTTTATCGCGACTGTGGGGGAGAAATAAAGTGACCGGCGCCAGTTGGGTTAGGAAAATATATATAGTTAGCCGAGGTCGTGAGGTGGACGTGGTTATTGAAAATATTCCTCGAGATTGGTAATTTTAAGGTTGGTTCTGGGACGGGAATGAAGTTGGCTTGAGTAATCTATGTGTATTAGTATTAATTAGTACGTTATGTTAAATATTTACGTAACCATTTTAAATAAAGGATATACTGCATCTAAAAACCCTTTATATCCTTTGGAAGGAAGCTCTTTAGCCGATTTTTTAAAGAAAACAGCTCCATCAAATCAACTTGTTGCATCTTGTAAAGGATGAATTCAGTAGCCTAATTAAGTGAAGTAACATTACTTTTCAACTTCTCAAAACTTCAAGGAGGCTTCAAAAGCTGAAAGAAGCTTTAGCTTAAAAAACAAATTAGCTACTCTCCTGACTGTAAGAACCATTAACCAAGTTCATATTACATCAAAGCTTTCGTAATTACATCAAATCAAGTCCTTAATCTTGTACAAATACACACATCATCCAATAAAAAAAAAACTAATATCTAATAATCTATAAATCTCATCCACCTTTCCACATTCTACTCGAAAAAAACTACACCCTGCATTCACTCTCTCAACCATACACAAAGAACAAACAAAACAGTAACCGCAACTCTCGCGGGCCGCGCACTCTCAAAACAAAGGGCTCGCCGTCCTGCCGCGATATCCGCTTAAAATTCAGCCGACGCCGCGGGCGCCTTAATTGCCCCACTCGAGCGCGTCGCGAAGAATTAAAGCTCGCGCGCGCTTGCGCCCCTAATTAACAGCCGCACGCGCTCCTTCTTTCACACGTCGCACCCGCCAGCCGAAAACTTCTCTCGCGAAATAATTAACGAATGTCCGACTGCAGCGCGCGGAGAGTGAAGCTGGAGAACGAGAGAGAGAGAGAGCTCAAATATTTACAGGAAGTTGCGCGGCGCTGCTCGTGTTATATATGACGTGGCCCGAGGTGAGCTTTTTGGCGAGGGAAGGGCGAGAAGTTTAGCCGGAGGTTTGTTCTCGCGATTGTGCGCGGACGGGTTGAGTGGAGGTTGCTGGAAGTTTCAGGGGGATTAGTGAGAACGAGCCTTTTTTAAAGAAGTATATCGTACAGTTGTTTGAGGCACGTGTGAGTTATTACGCTTGGTTATTCACTGGTAAAGTCTTTATTTTTTTTTGGCGATGATGGGAAGTATATTTAAGTAGCTGGGTTGACGTAATCGCGTATAATGAATTATTGAGTTCAAACTGAATTTCAATTAACCTTGTCTCCTTTTTCCTCGGTCTCCGGTATATAAGCGCGCGCTGACTTTATTTCAGCAAAATCGTCATCCAAGGACGTTGCGCAAACGAGTAATCGCGAGAGTGTTTACTTAAATTGTGGTATACCTCTCGATCATTACTGATTTCTCAAGGCGAAATTAAATAGTTACGCAAAACTCCCGGTTATACCTGTGTGTATATACGCATCGTAACGCGGATTCCGCAGTTGTCCACGTTCCCACAACTTTCATCGCAGTGTAGCAGTACAGCGACGTAGTTGTAAAAACTAGATTCAGCCGCCAATGCCAACTCTTTATACCATAACCGTCGACATCTCGTCGCGTTAACGAACCCGCATCGAACAACTGACACAATAGCACTTATTCAATTGTTACCCGCGATGCGGTAGCCTCTACCCCCGGTTATTCATGAAAATATCGTTATTGAAAGTGGCAATGAAGCCGGACCGGTGCGCGCATGAATTTTTCACGAGTCAATATTTGTACGCGCGACCCAGGTAAAAAAAAAAAAAATTGTACGGGCTTTTCTGTGCGCGTGCATAGTTGTTTTTCAGCCCGAAGTTTATATTCCGGTTTGTATTGGACAAGGGTCAATACGCGCGTCGCCCGATGAATGCTGCCCGAATGCAGAGGTCCGCGGGGTAAAGTTTGCTAAAACGATGATATTTCGTATAAAACTGAGTGGTAATGTGTGGGTGTATATGTGTGCAGAAGTCGAGGGGAGTTTTTTTCATTGTTGAAACTGATCGTGTGGATTTGAAAGTAATTAGAGGGGAGGTTTCTAGCCAATATTTAAATAAAATTTGTGGGATGAATATTTTCACACTTGCTCAACTTAGAAATTTATAAAGGTTAATTGAAACAAAAAAAAATTAACCTACCTATTATAAAATATGCCTAGTATATTAAAATGAAATCCATAAGTAGATAGAGATTGATAAGTGTAGCAAATAAACTTTTTATCCAGTTTTATATAAAACTTTTTTTTCAGAAAATAAGAAAATTCGCCGGTCACTGTTCACCTTGATAAAATGCGATAATAAGTTTCCCCGTTCGATAAACATTTACGAAATAAACATCGGAGCACTAAATTATTCATAAAAAAATTACACACGCGACAGATGTGCGCCCGATAAATACACGCGACATTGAAACTTTCAGCAACGGTATAGTTATACGCGCATACTGTATCTTTATACGCCGCTCTCCTCGAAAGTAACAAGGCCAGACGACAAAAAAACCATCACTACGAACCGAAAATAACTCTGAGAAACGAGGAAAACCAGTATACACGCATACTTTATATAGAACGCGAAATATCGGTCGCGGACAATAATTTCGGGAACCTGTCGCTATATAACCGCGTCCGCATTCCGTGGACTTTCACATTTCTTTCTCGGCCATCACGCCGAAATGTATAATACATGATGCATGCGGACGTGCGAGCGGACTAATTCGGTACGTATACACGTATGTGCTAATTACCGTGATTCGCTAATTGGATGCGTTTGGGCAAACAAGTACGCGCGTGTATGTTTTTTTTTCGGGAATCCGATTGGAATTTCGTTTTTAATTTGAATATTTTTGCGAGCCCGGAGGCTTAACGAGGTTTGGTTTTATTGCGGAAGTTTGGGAGAGGAGCGGAGGGTATGGCTCGATAATTAAAAAAGTTCGTTTGCTGATGATGTTTGCTGATCGTGAATGTATTTGATGGGGGTTTATGGATTTGACGAGGGTTATTTATTCAGTGTGATGATTGGGAGGATTATTGAAAGAAAAACGGGCTTATTAGTTATTTAACCGGTGATGTTGAATATGACTATGAGCAGGGTATAATCCTTTATCCGTTAAACCGAGGTATGTATTTATGAGTTTAGTAGAGTTTGGTGTTATAAAACTTGTATTATTAACAGATATAATCTAGATTCATTATTTAATTTCTGCATTTTTAAAACATGATAAAGCTATCTACATTTCGTTTGTCAAACGAGGATGGTAAATTCATATCATTTTGACCTTTTTTTTTAAATTCAGTTTTAAAAAAATATAATATAGGAGTTTGAGTTGAGCTAGAATAATGAAAAATGAAAAAGAAGATTTCAAATATTTATAGTCATATCCGTTCTTTAATATTTCCTAAAAATAAGTTATCCATATCTACTGATTCAATAATCCAAATCTCATGGCCCTTTCTACTCCCACGCGTCATCAACGAACCCGCCGGCCTCATTTCGAATAATCCCCGAACTCAAACATGAAATTATTCATTTCTCGAGCAATCTCATCAGGCTTAAAGCCAACTTGCCCTAATTTCCCAGGGCTAAGCACGTGGAAAGCGTCAACCTACTTAAACTTCCAAACTCACATATATCCCCAAATCTACATCCTATCATCTCTTCATTTCTACCCAAAAACTCCACAAATCCAAATCCCTTCAAGTTCCCTTGGGAAAAAAAATCCAATCACCCATTCGAACTTATCAACCTGCTCGTCGAATTTCCGGAGTCCCCCAGAAACAGAGAGAAAGAGAGGGAGGGCGAGAGAGAGAGCAATAACCATTCGCGCACGTGCAACGCAGCGCTCGCAATCTACCGGCGCGCCATTGAAAAAAATCGCGACGATATAAACGCGGCGCGCGACTTTCTCGCACGCGCTCGTTACCGCCTCGGGGAACTTTCTCTTCGCCGAGCGGAAAAATGCGATTTTAACCCCACGCGCGTGAGATTGAAGCTCGCGGCGGCAGCGGCATTTTTTTTTTTGTACAGTGAAGAGAGAAAAGAGAGGAGGGAAAATCGCGTTCGTTACGCAACGCGTGCAACCGTGTTTTCCGATGTTACTCCGATAATTGATGGAGATGGGAAGCGATTAGATTGAGCGGCGAGGAAGTGAGGTGTAAGTGGTGTTTTGAGTTATAGGCGGTGATGATGTTAATCTGTCGTCGTTTAGCGATAAGGAAGTCGATGATAAAATTTGTAGTTTAGGCGTAATAATGCGGTTTTAATGTACATGTGATTTTGGGAAATTGAAATTTTATGAGTTAATAACTGTCTCGTTATATTATACGTTATTATAAGTAACATAAAATATATTAGTGAAACTAATTCATAAAATTTATGATATAGAGTGGGGCTTTTCACGTGCACGAAAAAAATAAGAAAGCTAATCAACTGATTTAGAAAAAATATAAAGTAGTATACAAAAACAAAGTAAAATTAATTTCACTCACAATTTTATATTTAAAATTAGAATGCCGATTTATAAGTTGTGGGTAGACTTAATCTGTCATTTCCAAGTTAAATCAAACTCCGGAAAAAGTAGAATCAAGTATTTTTTTATTCCTGTGCATCGTTATATGACACATAAATCTAAAATATATTTCTATAATAAAAAAATTTGTATCCAACTCAACAAGGAAGAAAATATATCTCACAATCCCTGTACGAAATCCCAGCCTCCTGATTTTCAATCTCCGCGTCATACAAATTTTCGCCTCATCCTCGCAATCCCATACGCACACATACACAGCTACCACCACGATGGCGTTAAAACCGCGACGTGCGACGGGTTAAATTGACGGGATAACGGACGATCACTCTCTCGGTTTCCGCGGAACGACGACGCGGGGCGGCGGGAAAGTGATTACACACCGCGAACAGCCCCGGTCTATAATAACTCGATTGAACTTCGCGAAGAAAGAGCTTCTCTCCCGTGGAGAAGAGCGAGCCGCGAACTTTGCTTTTCGTCTGGATAAACATCCTACAGCTTTTTGTTATATCAACGCATCGCGAGAGTGGACTGGAGATTCCCGCGCGCGTTTTCTTTCCCAGTGGTTTGTTTTATTGAAGTTGAAGTTTGTCGAGGAGAGGTTTGATTGATTTTCGAGATTGGCTGGATCGGAAAGAGTAAATCGACAGGACGGAGGGATTATACGGTTTTTTAAACGGTAAGCGTGAGAGAAGATTGTTGGGTGCCGTTATGAACTTGCTCGATAACGCTGTTCTGGATAAATAAGTGGGTTATACATAAAGAATATTCTTGGAAGCTATTATAAGAAGCAAAATATCGGATGCAATAATTGGTCTGCAATTATCACTTACTAAGTAATGCAGTTATCGTGTCGTTTCATTTTTCAATCAATTTGTGAAGCAAATCGACGCGAAAGTCATCTATATAAAATATAAATACTACACGAGATAACCGCTATCTGCTTATTGGCATTTCCTGCAATAAGCATAAACCACTGCTCTCGGGTGAATCTATAAATACTCCTTATCAATAGAGCTCTTTCACTCAACTAGTATACTCACCTCCTCTTTCATTTTTTCTTTATACGGTTACTGCGAAGCCGCTGCAGTATAAAACGATGTAATCTCCTCACTTGAAATCCACTCCCAGCATGCTATAAATAAACAAATATATACCTGAAAAAAACACATTTACGTCATTATCCGATTAACCTTGATTTTTTCTTCTCTTTCTGTTTCAGGTAAGCACTTTGCGAGAGCCATCACCCAAAAACCCGTAAGCTAAATTATTCTCAAAAAACAGCCGAATCAACCGGACTATAAGCTCTCGAAAAAAAAAATGACGCGCGTGCGCGTTTCTCGAAACTAATTGACGTATATGCACTGAGCGAAATTTCGAGACGCGAACAACCCGGAAGCGAACGCTGGTGTACCAAACAATTCAGCGCATAGGTATATACATGTATACACTGGCGAACTTTCCTTCCCAAGAAACAGACTCGACTCGCGGCGCAATAAACTTGCCACTCGCGTACGCGAGCTCTCGAACGAGCTGTAAAAGGAGACGAGAGCGTTGATTGTAAAAGGGCCCGTAAATTTTCGCCTCGAGAATATGAAGACGACGATCTGTTCGGCTGATGGCGGCCCCGCGTATAATGAGAGGAGCGAGTTTCTCATCGGGAGTCGGTGAGATTTATGCGCGTCGCCGAGAGAGTCGGAGTTATGAAGAAAAGTAATGATTGTCCGAGAGGTTTTCTACCGGCGGAGGCGGCGGCGCGTTCGTTTGTCACGCTGGAAGACAAAGGAGGAGGGAATAAATTTTTGTAAACTTGAAAGGACGAGAGAAGTTTATGCCCGCGGAAGCCGGTTGGAGTGGAAAGTAGGAACTTGGGAATTACGAGCGGTTAAGTTACTTATTTTACACGTGTCTTTGGAGAACGGCGTAGGAATGGACGGTTCAATCTTGAGTTAGGCACTTTTTAGTGTCTTAGTTCTGAGATTTGAAATTTTTTAGCAGGTCTCTTTATTTTTGTGAAATTCATTATGTTACAGTGTATATTTAAAAATGTGGGCTATGACTATTTTTTTGTATTACACCATTTTAGAAAAAATCAGCATATTTTTTATCTACTCGAACCAGCAGCAGTGCGAAACATAATGATAAAATTTCACATTTAGTAACGTTATACTTGAACACAGGTGCAGAGAGAGAGATATATAGAGAGATATTTAATATTATCGAGCGGATACCCCTCGCCCCGTTTACTCTTTTCCCGTGATATTGGATTTCTCTTTCTTTGTGCTCTCAGATAAAGTATAATGAAAGTCGCGGTTGTGCGTCTCGTTCTTTTTATTTCGGGGCGGTGAGAAAAAACGGCAAAGCCGAAGTAAAAGCCAGCGATCCGCGAGAATTCATAATGCGAAATATCCCGCGTGCATTAAGCGCGGGCTGGCGGAAAATATCGTAAACTTTCATCTTCGCTTCCGACAAACACAGAAACGCGGTGTAAGAGGTCCGACGTATAAATAAAGCCAAAGAGGAGCAGAAATTTATAATGCTTTCCGTATACGTTGCGCGTAATTTTGAAAAATGTTACTTTGAGATTAAATAGGTACACTGTTAAAAAGAATCTACATTAAAATTAATGTACATATAATGGAAGCACAATTTCAAGCATATTTTGAACTAAATATTATAATAACTTAAGCATCTTACAAATTAAATTTTAAAAAATGTATTCGCTGTTCACAACCTCTCACTTCATTACGATCAATTTAAACAAAAACACTACACTGAACTTCAAAACCTCGAATCCTTGCCAGAATATCAACCCATCTTCCTCCTCCTTTCCACAAACTTTCATGTATTCCTTATTCAGCAAAAGAACTTCAAAATAAATCTGCAGCACTACCCAACGCTCACTCGCGGTATATACAGCATACTTAAATGGCTTCCTTCAAACGGTGCATTTTCCCACAGCCATTCGTTACAAAGCCACTATATTTCTTCCTCTGATAAACATGCGAAACGCCGCGCATATACGCCAACAATTTATATCCCTCCTCTGAGTGTCCTCCGAATGCGCCCTCTTTTGCATACACGTTCAAAATTCAAGGACCTCGCGAGGACCCCATTCTCTCCCAAAGACAAAACGCAATTTCCTTTCTCTCTCTTTTATGGACAAGAAGAATAACCCATTCGCCGTCCACCAAAGAACCTCGAAAAATTCCAGCTCACTTGACCGCGCGCGCGACGCTAAAAGCGTATATAGACTCTATCGTCCGGACAGAAGCAATCAGCCCTTAAGGAACACACGCTTTATACCTACACATACACTCGGGTTCATCCCGTCGTCTACTCTCTCTCTCGATCGTCTTTTCAATTTCGCCTGCCGCCGGCTAACAATCCGCGCTCGTCAGCCCGTTCATAAAGCGATTTGTGCAGTACGTAGTGTTTCTTCTCTGGATTCCGCCCTCTCCCTCTCTCTTTCCCTCCTTTGATTCGACGATAAGATAGAGGTAGAGGTCTTGAACTTTGTTACGTACGTATAGGGTTTTACTACGATCCTCCTGCTGCTGCTGCTGCTGGTTTTTCGCGTCCTTCTCTTTTTGTCCGGGAGCTGCAATTTCCCAGCTGTCCTTTGACCGCTGACGCGCGCTCGCACTTTAAGAGGGGAAGAAAGGAGAGAAGGTCGATGCGCGAACGCAAGCGCGAGAAAGAGCCAAAGAGAGGAGGTAGGGCATTGAAGAGTTTTCGATAGCATCGTGAAATTTAAATGGAGATTTCAAGCACGTAATTATGAGATGAGCTTCGCAGAGGGCGAGCCTTTTCGAGAAAGGCTTTGAAATGTTTAAGGCATGATGTTCGAAGCGGATTATTTGAGAATGAGCGCGCTAATGTTTCCGTTTGGTTATTAGAATCGTTTGACGGATTATATTTAATTTGATTGGCATACAACGAATACATTACTCATTACAGTCGTAACTTCAATTGAATATTCTATAAACGCATTGACAGTACGTCGTAATAGAAATTTTTTTCGTGAATCATAACTTAACAAATCAACAGCGTTTTTCCCAACCGTTTCGCAACTTGAATTTTTCCGCTCGTGAAACGCTCGAGTTGCGTCGTTATGATCCCCGATACTCAATCACACCGCGGGCATTTCAGAATTTTCGTCGGCTCGTGAAAGTCCCACTCGCGCACATGTCTAAGAGAAAGCTTTAAGCGCACACGGCTGAAGTTCATTGTCGCAACCTTCCCTGCGTTTCGTTGACCCGCTTTCGTGCGTATACTTATATGTACCCGGACGCTGAACTCGCGAAAGAGCGAAAGTGCGGCGCGTTTGCTTGCGACCTTAAAATCAAGAGTAAAAATTTTCCTGCGCCTACACGTGTGTTTGTTTTTACGAGTACGAGTGAGCCGAACGCGTTTCTATTTCAGCCACGACGACTGGTTCTGGCGCTGGGATGGAGCTGGATTATTGAACTTGAATGTGTTTACCATTTGGTTGAGATATACGAGAGATTCTCATGGGAGTGCACACGTTGAATGGCATATCGGAACCAGAGAAATCACGTTTCAAATTGATGAAATCGAAAAGATTTTTTTGCAAACGATCGACGTATGGAAATTATTGAAGTGATTGGTTGCGTTAAAAAGTCCGAGTAAAGTTAGGCGAAAGTATAAACTGAGAAATATTGCCAATGAATCACAAATTCCATTTTTGCATATTCTCACGTACTCTCTAAAGTTGAATTAGTTACAAAACCACTAAACATTAGTAAGTAATTATTAGTTTTTTTACTAATTCAACTTTAAGAAGTATAACAAAATTCGAAACTTTCTCGAATAAGCTCATTCAAGCATCCTTTTACCGAAACTAATTTTCCAAAATATACGTATAATATAATCCAGATGACCAGCCATCGCCTGCACACACACACACCAGCAAACCTCCACACAAGAGATCGACCCTCAGCGCTCGCCGCTACAATAAATCACACTTATATAGGACCTCTCGAATGCGCCTCTCGATGAAGCCGACGCGGTCGTTTTATTTCTCAGCCGGCCGTGCCCGCGGCCCGTATATTTCATCTCCGCGTGCGAAATGACAGTCGTCGCGTGGCGGCGACGCGCTGCGCGTTCGACACCGAGGAGAGAAGAGAGAAGAGGAATATTAGGCGCGTGATTGATCGCTAGCGCGCGGTGGTGTCGCTTTTTGACTCGGGAAGAGGGCTATTAAGGTGGGAGCGAAGGGAGAGGCGGTGTTTTGGGCTCTGGAGTATGATGTGTATTAGATATAAGTTGGCTACAAAGCGATGAAAATTTACTTTTATATTTGGCATTTTATTTGTAGAGATATATTTTAAAGTTTCAATTGGATGCTTGTATAAAATAATAGAAATATAAATTGTTCTATTTATAAACAATAAGAAGAATAGATTACGAATTAAATCGAAGCTAAAAATATATTGTTAGAATTTTATTTACGCTATGATTGATTTAATATTGTAAACAAAAATTAAATTCGTGTTATTCTTTTTATTTTTAAATTCAAATTAGTTCAAGCTTCCAATCGGAACGGGATGTATACGCTAGTTATAATGGTTTTACCATTAAGTTTACCAAACCAATTAAACGTATAAGCTGTATAAAAATATACACGCCTAATAAATCTTAATCGATTGGAAAATTAAAAACCGAACACTTTCGTTCTATTTGTATAATAATTGAGTTTACTGTACTAAACACGACCTGTACTATTTTCAAACTCCGTATCATTTAATTACGACAAAAGGCAATAAACGTACCTTATCCAATCACCGTCTCGATATCAGCTCTCGCACGGCGAATTATCGCTTGTGTATATTAAATAATCGAACGGTCGACGGGATCTAATGCACAAACTTATATTTACACACGACTATACCTACACGAGTGCGTTGACATCGCGGATGCGCAAACACTCAGGTGAATCGGATCGACATTCAATTTCCCTTAAAGTTTTCATATTCCAAGGCATATTCGTCCGAAAAATTGATAAATATTCCACGCAAACTGAAACCTGCGGGTTAAATAATTAATCTAGTAAAAACTGCAGTTCTATCACGTAATTTCGAACCGGCTTTTAATTTAATGTACAAAATCTGTTTAAAATTCAATCAGCGGTAATCTTATTGCGCGCTGTAAAAACTCCCGCTGCAATTTGCTGAAATCCAATTATTGAAATACACGCGCTCATTTAATTTAACGCAGTTATAAAAAAAGCTGAAAATCGTCTCCCGAAAAAGCGAAATATAATTTCACTCATTTCGCTCATTATGTAATGCCAAACCGTTCGCTCTAAACGATATCCCTGTCCGTGTTCATTGTTTCCGTACGTAATGCGCGTGACAAGGTTTCGGGTCGAAAACAAGCGCGCTTTTACGACTGTGATAAAAAAAAATCGATCGAATGTATCTGGAAAGAAACGCCGTAAAACAGGGCGTAAAACAATGCGTGCGTACATACTTACTTGCATTTGCGTACGTCGAATTTGACATTAATAGTCATCACTACTTCATCGGTTGCATTATCGTATATATATGTGGGTGGATATAAAAAAAAGAAGAAATAAGCGTTTATATTTTTTAGTTTATTGGGGGAAATTTTAAAAGGAAAGGAGACCTGGCTGTAGATTTTTCATGTTAGTGACATTGTAAAATATCGTGGAAAGTTATATGGACGACAGATAATACTTTATTAACTAGTAAAACAGGATAAATGCTTCAACTCTCCAATTTCGTAATAAACTTCTGTTTTTATGCATCATATTTTATTAATCGAGCCAGCTTGTACGGCGCTCAAGTCTAATAAAACATTTGCAAACCGGAAAAATTCATGCGATATCCGTATATTTTAGTGTTGGTTACCATCAATATTAATAATATGAATTACAGAATTATCCGATATATCACTTTTATTCTACACCTTTAATTATTCCGAACCTTTTAATTTTTTATAACTTTACACATCAACCATTCCCGCCATCCGCGTGAACTTTATCCTGCAGAAACAACCACCGTATTATCGATTATCCTGTCAGCACCGCCAACAGCGCAAATTACGACTCCCCCCCTGCACCAGCGAAACAAAAAAAAAATGCCACACGAACATTCAATGTACACCGAACGCAATAACGCGTTCAATGAACACGTCGTTAACCCCGCCGCGGGCAAACGGCCGCTTCCGCAAAATAATCCAAGCACATTTCGTCGCTGATGTGTGTATATACCGCGCTGCAGTATCGCGAAAAACACCATCCCTCGTCCCTCCCTAACCGACAACCTACATACATGCATACACGCGCGGCAGCGTTTACATCCCAGCGCGTTTGATGAAGTGGATATGCAGATCAATTTCGCGGCTACACGGCCCGTCGATTGCGAACGAACGAGAACGACAGGGCGAAAATTAGGCCGCGTACCCCCTGCTACGCGTTCTTGGTCGCTCGCTCAGAGTAATATCCCCCGAGCCGTATCAATTTCCACGGGCCATTGTTGCACTAGCTCTGTTGTTGTTG
Source organism: Torymus auratus (assembly GCA_900474315.1). Classification (NCBI taxonomy): domain Eukaryota; kingdom Metazoa; phylum Arthropoda; class Insecta; order Hymenoptera; family Torymidae; genus Torymus; species Torymus auratus. The sequence goes on from UXGD01000294.1 coordinate 20,291, forward strand.
CGCGTATAGTAGATGTGTGCAGTGTTGCAGGATGCGCGCGGCTGGGTGTCTATTCATTATCATGGGGAGGTGTGCGAGTTTCGCGATGGGCGGCGTGATAAGGGAGCCGCGAGATGTATAAATTTTCGCGGAGTTTTCGATTAATCTCGGCGCCAGCGCGCGCCCAGGCGATATGACGTAGAATGTGATTTAGAGCGACCGGGGGTGTGAAATATGTGGGATAAGGCGCTGCGCCTCGTCGTTAATTACGAAGGACTTTTTTGGGATTATTTTGGAGCGATCATGCATTTTTTCCTTTTTGCGTGTTGGGAGAGATATATATTTTGTAATTAATTTAATATGTATAGTTAAAAATTAAGGGCTGAAAATTTAAGTTGGTAATTTATGGTGATTAATATTTTAAAAATATCGTAATGGAATATTTTATAAAATTAAATATTAAAATTTATTCGGAATTATTATAATATGATTTATTATTTCTACATTATAACGAGGTGATTTAGTGTATAAAGAAGTGAAATAGGGGATGATGCATTGTCGCGTTAATTAAGGCGAAAAAGCGCTTTTTGGTCTCTTTTTTTTGCAGAAATTGCCATGCGAATAATTTTTTCACTCCTAAAAGCGCAAAACGAGAATACGTCGGATGTAAAAATTTTAAATTGTCAGGGGAAAAAAAGAGAAGATTTTATTTAAATCTAAAATTTAACATTTACGTCCGGGGAATTTACAGAATTTACTTACAGCTTTAGCTTTCATATAGAATTCCCTTCGAATTTATTAACTTGCGCACGGAAATTCGCTGGGAAATCGTATTTATTTTATTTCACTGTCGCTCATACTTTCTCTGTCCTTTTTCTCTCTATTTAAACCAGAAAAATATATAATGTTCCCCCTTTTATCTCGATTTCGCGCGACACATTCAACATTTATTCGCTTTTCACCTCGAAAATCTAGTTAAATGTATTTTAGAAATGTCACGTAAACAAATTAAATATACTCGAGCTCAAGTTGAATTTGTACACCTGTTATTCGTAAAATCAAGTTTAAACGGACTATTTAAAAAATGTCACTCAATAAAATAGGATTTCCATTGAAATGCTTTTCCATTAATTCAACTGATATACTCTCCCGTACTTTTTATATAAATATTTCTCTTAAAATATTAATATCACCTAGAAATTTAAAATCTCCTGCTTTCCATAATAAAAACCACAACATTTCAAAACACCGTTCACTAACAAATGCGACCACACCGCTTACGTCGCCACCTAAACAACCCTCGCGCGTACTTACGCCTCTTCTCATACCGCATGCGCCCATTCACCCTCTCTATTGCGCAGACGCGCAAACCCCAGCCACACGTTTCTCCTCACTATTTAACCGTCGCTCATCCCCAACGCGCACATACACTCGAAAAAGAAAAGGAATTAAAACTTCCCGGCGCTCGTCTCGCGTCGTTTCCGCGTCACAGAATACGTGCGAGAATTTTCCGCGGCGTAATGTATCATACCTATATCATATCCATTAACTGAGTTCCAGCGCGTGACGAGGACACTCGTTAAACGGGGCCGACGCGACGACAACGACGCTCGGGAATTCGCGGGCGCGGAAAATTCAGCGCGGATCCTTCTTTGATTCGCTTACGCGCGGAATTTTTTTTTCTTTCGCGGAACGCTTTTTTTCTCTGCTATGTCTTTTGAGGATGAATGCGCGGTGCCTATACGAGTGTGCGCTGTGAGAGGGAGAATTATTGTTGACCTAATTCTATGGAGAGTATGTGCGTTAAAAGTTATTTTAAAATGATAGTTTTAATAATGAATTTCTAGGTAATAAATTATACGATAGAGGAATATTTCGTGCTAATTTTCCGGGTATAAATTATTGATGCTAAAGCTTCTCTTGATTTTCCCCCGCAAGTTCCCATGAAAACTTAATTACTCTCTATAATAATTTATTCACGCTTACCTGTTTAAATACTGTACAACGTATTATTTAAATAAAGGCAACGAACCTTCAGAAAGAACAGAACATCAATGTTTCAATTTTATTACACACCATCGATCGGTCTTCTCGAAATTCCCTTCGCCATCAACCCTCATCCCAACTCTCTCACGATGAGATAGTCAGGCGGCGCATATATTAAGTTTGCACAGTCGTGTTTCTCCCCCTCCCGCCTCAGAAACGCGAGAATAAAAAAGAGAGACGGCCAGTCGCGTGTCTTGGAAATTCGTGCGGAGAGAGCTCACTTGGCAATTTCGCGCTCTCGTGCCCGGGACATCAAGAGCTCGCGCGCGGGAGCCGCTATATTGCAGAGAACGCAAGCTCCGCGAAAAAAATGCGCCTCTTTTCATGCCCCCGTCCTTCTGTCTAGGTGCAGAGATTGTCTCGGTTTCTTTTTTCGGGTCTATGTATATCGCTCTCGTCTTCTGTCGTGCACGGCGCGTTCTGTCTTCCTGTAGAAGGCTCGTCCTCTTTGTTTCACACTGAACGCGGATATAGCTCTGCTTCACTTTGCGAATGGATGAAGTTTGTATGTCTAACGTGTTTTAGTGTTTCTGTTGTCAAATTTTACAAATTTTACTTTATATAATAAATTTATAAACTGCAAAATCAATTTTGGCTTTACCTGAAAATTAATTTTGGACTTTTGAAAATTGCCGACGGACGTAAACGTTATATTTTAACTCTCTGGCGTAAAATAATTCATCGAGAAACGTCAATGTCATCTGTCTCATTAAAAAATTTAATCGAAATTTCAAAACCAGATTTCGCGATGAAATTAAAGTTTAATTAAGTACTTATAATAAAATTCGTCGAACCCGGAAAAGCATTTTCAAAAATTCATATCAAGCTGAAATAACCACGCCTCAAAAAACCATATCCATCCCTACCCCGAAAAATATCATCTTCCCTTTAATTAGCCGGAACGCGCAGGGCCAAGCGTTAAAATTTCATACCCCAAACCGCGCGCTTCCTCCGTCCTCCCGCAGAGACACAAAATCCGTCAACGCCGTATACCGTCGACGCTGAGAGGGAGAGGAAAACTCATACCACGCACCTGAGCCCTGCAACCATCTACTCCTGTCGGCGACGACCGCAGCTGGCGAATGGAAAAAAATGTTTAACGGCGTGGGCGCGCGCTCGTATACAATCAAAATATCACGTGCTCGCGTGTATCGATGGAAAAGTCGATTTCTCGCGGTACAACAGAGCGGCTCTCTTTGATCGTTACTTTTAATTACGCGCTTTTTGCGGCTTTTTAATTTAACCCCGTGGAATTGACTTTTTTACCCGCGATCCCCGACGCAATTAGCGTTTTCTTGGTACACGATGCAATTGCAAGCTGGTATGTTTGCACACATATACAGAGGGCCATTTGCGTCGTGTATAAAAATCGGTTTAATATCAAAACGGGGTAGGAGGGTGAAATTTTGCGGATATGCGGCTTCGTTGTTGTTCTAGTTCGTAATTTATATCCATTACATGCTGGGAGCGAGCTTATTACAAAGTAAAATTAAGTATACCATTATAGAAGCTAGAAAATGACGGCTGATAGAATAACACTAGAGGTGTCCATACCACGCATATGATGTGTTTATCGTTTTTTTATCCTCTCACGCTATATGACATCAACTCGTTTTCCTGTTCATTGATACATAGATTGGTTCATTTTAATCTCGGTATATTTTTCCTCATTCCATCACATCTATATTGACACATCAACTAGTCCAACATCGTCAGACGATCTACTATCAGATCTACGCTGACAAAAAACCACAGCCCACTGTGAAGATTACATGCGCGCACTTGTAATCCATATACGCGATGTCAAAACATGTCCATGTTTTTATTACGACGTACGAGCGACGTGTTAGTTCGACAAACTCGTATAGAACTACAAAAATTTTCCTCCTGCTTTTTCTCGTATATACACACATACATGCGCGTCGCTAAACGAATTTTCGTCATCCTACCGCCGCACGCGCTTGTATATAATTCTCAAAATGAAAAAATTCACGAGGCGGACCCTTGCCAAACGAACGGTGAAATTAATTTCCGGCAGCGGCGCACGCTGTGTGTCTATATATGTATATACACATCCAATCAATTCCGCGGTCCGCGATTAAGTTTGCGCTCGTGCGCGTCAATCGGCGTAAGTTTCTCCCCCTCTGCATAATTAAGGACTTAATCGGCTGCCACCCACGCGCTCGGGCGCTTATTTCCCGTTAATAACCGCCGGAGATCTTGCGTAGTTCAACGCCAACGACGACGACGATCTCGTTATTGTGCGAATTACGGGGGGAAAGACTTTGCGAGAGTGGTGTACTTTGACGACACCGAGAGAGGGAAGGGTTTCAAGGTAAGAGAGGAGGGCAGGCATTTTTCAAGTTTTAATGGAGAAGTTCGCGGGCTGCTGTTGCGTGAGAGGGAAACTTCGCTCCGCAGCTGATTACGCGGAAAATATCGTCTTATGGCTATGGGGCTGAAATGTCTTTTGAGAGTAATTAGCTTGGTATAAATAAATACCGGATTCGAGAGAGTATTCGCGAGTTGTTTGAAAGCAGCGAAATTATATATAAACGCGAGTAATAAGTTTTATTCTATTTTCGATGAATTGAAATACGAAATGCCTTTGCGAGAATGCTATGAACGCAGAACGCGTTTGAATGTCGAAGCGTATATAAATTTTATTGTCTAAAATTGAAATAAACTATACTGGAAAAAAAAAATATTTGTTACGCATCATAAATAATGCATTTTCCCGCTACAGAATAATATGTTCAGGATCGTAACTCGCGACGTAAGCTTCGTTTTTATGACGAATGGCGAGCAGTTGTGACGAATTTACGATCATTGGAATTCAGCTGTGTGTATATACATACGTGCACGGTTTAATTACATTCTCACGTCATGACATTTTGACGTCATTCGTACTTTCGATGCTGTACGTTTATGTTTTTTCTATTTACGTTGATAGTAAAAAATGTTGATATTTACATAATATATATTTTATTAATTTTCATGACATTACTATTCTTTAAAATTTTTTTTGTATCTTAAAATTTATTTTCATCTCTATTAGTTATTTTAAAAATGCCCAAAAATCTCCCTGAACTTCTTCACCGAAAACCAAGATTAATAACCAAAAAAAAAAAAAAAAAAAAAAAATGTTAAACTTCTTCTCGCTCCAATTACGCTACTTCTCTCCGCACAGCCGACTGTTAAAAAATGCCACGTAGTAGCTATCTCCCCTCTCTGCACTTCGCGCAACTTTAATCGCACTTCTCGTGGCACGAAATTCCCGTTCCCTGAAATATTAATCCATTCTCTCACACGTAAAACCCCTGCCGGAAGAAAGCCGAATTCCCATCCCTCCCGACCCTCCTCCCATTCATACCGGGCCGTGCACCGCAGTTTATAACGAGGAGCCACTTGCCGCTAACTTTTAAGCGCAACGCTGCACTATACCTCGTAGCGATGTAACACACGGGTGGGGATAGAGACGACGCTGCACGCTAAGTTCGTTATGCGAAGGGAGCCGAGCGAACGGTAAACTGTCTTCGGGGGTACGACGGGCGGGCCGCTTCCAAGGTGGCAAGTCGCGCAATGATCGCATTACCAGGCTTAATTATGGCTCCTCCTGAAACTCTGCGCCACGCTGTGTAACTTCGCACTGTGTGTGTGTGTATGTGAAGGGCTTTACGCGATTCCTCGGTTCCAAAGGTAAACAAGCCTATAACGCTCGCGCGCTGTATAATAGTTACGGGCTGCGCGGCCTTCCCCGCGGCCGACGATGTGCGTTTCGTTAAACATTAATTCCCCGGGTTTACGAGAGCGCCGGCGATATTATGGCTTCGGTCAGGGAGGTGGGGGTGGGGTGTAGGGGATGGAAAAAGAGACGGGGAGGATTCATTTTTAAGCAGCGAGGTGGGGGTGTCAGGGGTTAATTGAAAAATTTTTTTATGGGTGGGATAGAATTTTAGAATAGGGTGTTGATGAGGATGTATTTTTAATGAATTTTAATAATTCTTACTTTTGCAATCAAATTTTTATAATGGTTTCAGTGACCAGTTTTTTTAATTTCTTAAAATTCCATAAATATGAAACATTTTTAAAGTTTTAATATCTTTGCTTGGTAAAAACGTGTATTATTACTGCATGTACCAATGGAAGTAGGACAGCTTAGTTTGGACATTCTTGTTGAAAAATGAATTTATTCTATATCGACACTGTAAAATCTGATTATCTTCCCATGCTGACTTTCAGTACGATATAGACTTTTGAAAAAAAAAATCATCAAAAGCTTTTCATTCATGGATGCATTTCAAAGTGAAATACTAAAATGAACGAGATACCTTTTAATACTTGCAACTTTTCTGTAACCATCATACAAAAGTCCAGCTGAAAAATCATTTGATAACTTTTAAGTGCAACTTATACTGCGGCACTCCACTTTGTCTTTTTCAATCTCAATCTACTAACCCAACAATCGCTTCTTACCTTTTTCTCGAAACCTGGAATGATAGCGATGCCAAGAAGCCCAGCCTCACTCTTCTTATTCAAAACCCTGGGAGAAAACCAAAAGAAAACGGAAAACAATAACCTCCTGAAATGAAAGAGCGCGGGCGCACAGTAGCAGCAGCAGAGGAAGCAGGAACCAAGGCTCGGTGTTAATTAGGCAGCGAAATAATTTCTCGGTCATTAAGCAGTACCCGGGCACGCTGCACAATGGATTTCTTTGACTAATGGGCGCGCCACCTTATGGCAAGACAATGACGAGAAGGGAGAGAGCGCGCGACGGTAGCCTTTTAGCCTTCGCTTAATCTCTATCTCTCTTTCTCTCCGGGAAAGAGACAAAAGCGAGTGCTACTGCCGGCGCGATGCTGCGCGCTTCTTCTCTTATATATTGGAGAGAGAGGAGCTTATCTTTCTCTCGAATAATTTCCTCCGGGCGAGAGTACGAGGAGAGGTGCGGGCTCGTACGGCTCGCAGATGAGAGCAGACGAAGTTCCTCGTTTGAAGCACGAACCGGAGCGCTGCTATAAGTATGGCTTCAGCTGTGTCGTCACGTAGCTATCGTTATTTTTCAAGGAGTGTAGTTTTGACCGTTAGAGAATAGGTTCCTTCAATTATACACGATAAAGTGCGAACATTCTATTTAAAATGTATATTGTCTTCAGAATAAAAAGAATGCTCATATTATATTTATCTTAACTAAAATTAAGTTACGTCTTTCTTAATTCCTCTACACTTAAAGTCCACAAACAACAGCAAACCAAACCTCAGTCGACAACCTCCCAGCCCGCTTACCTGGAATCCTTGAGACTCGGGTCCGATATCTCCTGGCGTGCAGGCACGAGATTTTCTCAGCCGCTGTAGCAGCCGCACCTGCGGCGGTCTTGGAATTGCAAATGCCCGTGGCGAGAGACGTCTTCCAGGAGCTGCTGCTGCTGCTGTAGCACGTGCACTAACGTTGCAGTTCGCGCTCGGCCGAAACTCCGTGGCTGAATTATATATATGCGCAAGTAGCTGCGCGAAGGCTTTCCGGGCTCTAAATGCATTGCAGAGAGGGACTGGGTGGCTATGATTTTTTAGGTATTTAAGGAGTTTAGGTGAAGGGAGGGAAAGGGTGCAGAAAAAGATTATCAAGTTGGGTGGGTGATGTACGTTTTGATGTAGTATACTTTTCATAATAAAATTGTTAATATCTACTACTGAACAAGCATTTAACTCATCAATATTATACATTTGGAAACTGTATAAGTATCTCATGAAAATTATTGAAAATACAAATTATTTGGCAGATATACACATAATATTATTACGTAGCCAAAAATTCTTTGTTCCATAATTATATGGATAGTAATTATATAGAATCAAAATAAACTCAATCCCCTTGTAGTTAAAATATAATGAACTAAATCCTCAAAAGGCATTATTATGTCTGGCTTTTCGCAGTACACAACGAATAATCAGCGGGAACAGGGACAAATCAGCTGCGCGTATTATGATTATCGGAAACTATATTCAATCGCAAAATAAAATTAGCACTCAGCCATACATTGCACGGATTTAAAATAACGGCTATTGTTCATTCGGGATACGCGCTAATTAAACGTGCCAATTATTAGGGAAACTCCATCTGTACTTGGCAATTTGTTTGATAAAGTTTTGTTCTTGTTTTTGTTTCAGGTAAGCTTTTGACGATCGTAAATGAATTTTCACTGTTGCGGGCGTATTTCGCCATTGATCCTGCCGCCGCTGTGTGCTGCTGTATCAGTAAGCTTCTTCCATGCCCTAATTAGCACGTTGCATCAACAAAAAGTTTTAATTATCTGGAAAATATTTTAGATAAGCGAAGCGTTAATTTCATTATACCGATAAAAAGGATAAAATTATGCTTTATCTTTAAATTACGCGATGCAAATTTCGGGTAATTTAACAAATATTGTCAGTTAATCCTTAATTTTATAACAAACACTCTAAATTGTAAATTTATTTATTCCTTTGGAATTATTTCATGAAACCAAATTCAATCCCTAAGTTTCAAAAAGCCTGAACCTACGGCTTAACTCGTACAATGCTTCTTAAAAAATCGCGCACATTTTCCCGTTTCCGTAGCCTCGGTGTATGACAAAAAGTTAGAGAGAGTGAGTGAGAGAGGAGGAATTTTCCATAAAACGATTTACGATCTTTGGACGGATTTAGCTACGTGAAATTATCGCATGCTGACGTTACTGTGCCAGCCGGCTGAGATCTCGGGCGCCGTTATACGTGCACGCTTTCTTCTTTACCGCCTCCGTATATCGCAATTTTTCAGAGTACACGAGTAAGTGTGGTAGTGTCTATCTCTTGCCCTTTTTTATCAAAGCTGAGGAGAAACGATTTTTATTGGGTAAAGTCAAAGGTGTGTTCGGGTAGGTGGTTTGGAGGTGGAAATGGCGACGAGTGTCGTATTGAATTTTTAAACCCTTTGATGGTTAAACTTTTGGTTTCATTCATCAAGTGTCAAACAATAATTCTTAAAAATGTAGTGAAGTTCAGAACTCGATAATTATTCATAAATGAAGTATGGATTCCACTCGATTATTTTAACCATTAATTAAAAGAAGCCAGTACATTCAACCTCTGAATTTAAAATCTTGTAATTAAAATTGAACGTAAACAATAGAAATAAATCCACTAAAAGTCAGCAATTAAGTTTTAAATGTTTTTACGTACGCTCAATGTTTGATGGAAATTCTTTTATGAAGAAGCTCCAACAGCAGAATAATAAAAAGTCAAATAAAAAGAAAGCAAAGTTGAAACAAAAAACTTTTTACATCATGAAAAGAGCGCAAAGAGAAAATTTAAAATTTAATGAATAGTCTGTCCATCATTGTTTTACGAAACAAAAGAACGGTTATCAAGTTCCTTTTTTTTAATAATTATAAATTAAAAAGCTCGTCCAATTTAAAACCTCAAATTTAATTAAAATCAGCACTATTCGAAACAAAAAAAAACAACAGCAACGAAAAACTTCAATTCTCAATATCCTATTTTAAAATTAAATTTACTCGCAAACCGTCACACCTCACCGCCGATAAATTCAAATGAAAATCAATGAAGCTATACCCCCGTTCGCCCTCGCCGCGTCGATAATTCAATTCGCTGCTCCGCAAGACAAATAGTTTTCCCATGGAACTTTCGCCCCAATCATCCTCACCCCCTCTCCGATCGGCCCGCATTTCGTATTCACCGAACCTCTAGCTCCGCGCTCCGCGTCACTTCTCGCAGCGCGAGCACGCGCTGTAATCCGCGCTCGTCCCTGTAATCAGGGGAATATTCGTTAAGAATCGTTAGCCTCCGCGCGATCTTGGCGACGGGCACGACACGAGCGACGTGCCTCGAATCCCGCCCGCGGCTTAGCCTCCCACCCCCACCGGCCTGTTTGCTCCGGGAATAAAAGAAGATTTACGAGGCCGACGGTGGCGCGACGTATGTTACGAGAACGGAAAGGTCGGGTGGCAGCGTCGTTGTTGTTTTTGTTTTTTCGTTATGACAGATTCAATATTTGGAGGTGAGAAGGGTTGGGAATAAAGGGGTGTGAGAGGGAAAGGGTGGAAATTAGACGATTGGGGGTCGGGTTATTGTTTTCGGGGGTGATTTATCGGGTGGAACATATTTTCTGGTGAAAAGAGGGAGCGAGGAGTTTTTCTATACGTGTTTGTAAAAATGTTTAAAACTGATCTTAACTTTGTACGTTAAAAATCATTTAACAAGTAATTTGAAGCGACGTTTTTTTACTTAAAAATATATGATAGATTATTAACCATCATTGTATTAACCATTAATTAATCAGAAAATTTTAGTTCATTTGAATATCATACTATTCTCTGAAATAATCAAATATTCAGAAGATTTATAAAAAAATAGCACAAATCGCCAACACATGCAACCCCACAGATGATTGATTTAGCTCTATTTTATTCAAATAATCATTCCCTCTGCGAGATAATTTGCGTTCAGTGGGCTACTCGGCTGCGCTCGACGCGTATAAAAGCGCGAGTTTACGGTACTATTACAAGAGGTTTACGGTGCGCCTCGAGCTATTCTACATTTTAGTGTTCTTAATCTTCCAGGCATTAACGTGGCGTCTCGAGTGCGCGCGCAAGTAAGGAATCGCGGGAAGAGCTTAATTAGTTACCTTTTAACGTCTCGAGCGAGAGCTTGAGAGAGAAAGAGAGAGAATGCATACCAGCGACCGACTTTACAACGGATTTGTAATTTTGGAAAGGCTATTCATAGACAGGAGGAGGGTCGGGCTTATGTACTTGCCAAGTAGGGTTTTATTGTTACGCACTTGTGTAAATGCGAGAGGTTTGGGAGATTTTCGTTCTTGGTTTTAAATGATTACAAATTTAATTAATTATATATATGAAACAAAATTAATAAAATAGGTTTGAAGAAATATAGACTTTTTTGGCTCGAATGAAGTTAAGATTTTTAGTTTTCACAAATTCTCGCTTTCATCTTGTTACCCTTTATACAATTTTAGATGCTTCAAAATGGTTTTAATTTGATTAAAGAAACTACAATTAATTAACCTCAATAAACCAATTTCTCCGAATATTCATATCAAGTATCCGTCCCTCCTTACCAACGAAAACTATACCAATTTCCCGGGAGCCTCACTCCAAACAGCCTCTCCCGCTTCATCGTCCACCTGCGGATCCTAAGACAACGTCCTCCTCATCAGATTCTCTCTTTCTCCCTCCCATCGAAACTCTCCTCCTCTGGCTCTCAATATTCAACGGTAGCTATTGGAAAAAGTACGCTGCTCGGCCATTCTCGGCTGCTTGCGAAAACAGCCTTCGGTGTAGTAGTAGTAGTAGTACCTAACTTCCGCAGTTTCGCGGGGCTTAGTTTTTCCTTTATTCTCCTTCCTTTGCCCTATTACCCTGCGACGATGCGATGTCTCTTCGCCCCCTTCTTTTCTTCTTTTTCTTTTGATCTTCTTTTGCCCATGCGGACGCGTGTGGAAACAGTGGCCACGAGAGTGACTTTGTTTGTCGGCCATCCTGCTCCTCCAGTTTCGATCCATCGAAATTAGTTTGCTGGAGTTGAGAGGCAGGAATCGAGTGGCGAATGTATAGTATGGCAAACTAGTGATGAAGTGGATTTTGTGTGGCTTCAGGTCAGACGTAATTGTGTTATTTTACAGATTCGAAATATAACAGTGTAATTGTACTTTTACTTTCATTTTTATTCGTAGGTCTGTATATGAAACTTTACATTTTTATTAGAATGAAGTATGATGGCGGCAAGAAACTTCATAAACAATAGATCCACAAAATCAATAAAAATCACTTCATCAATCTCCTGTCTTCGTGCCGCCCAACTTTCCCTCCACCTTTTTCATCAGAATCTTCGGCGGCTTTGTGCAGTATATATACTGCGCGGCGTAAGCCGAGCAGATTCTCCGCTTTTCGCCCGGCGTGTAAAGTTTCCTCCGGACTTCTGCCCTTTTATTTTTCACCGCCAGACGAGAGACGACGAGAGGCGCGCAGCCGCTTTAAAGAGTCGCTAATTTCGCGATCACGAAACTTCATATATTTCGAGGGGAAGAGAGAACAAAGCCTCGCTGGTCGGCAAAAAACTTTCAGAAATCCATTATTGTAGCTCTTGTCTCGTTCTTGCCGCCGCGAGCGGATAGTCGTGTCGGGATGTTCTCGCCTTTTTGGTGGCGTTGAGCTACTGAAATGAAAAATGGATTTATTCGGTTGAAGTAGAGTTAGCGAGTGTAAGATTATTTTTACGTATTTTCGTTTTCTGTGATTTTGCTTTAAATTGAGAGTCGACTAATTTTTTGCAGACGTATATGAATAATGTATATACTTCGAATAGAAAAATCACGCACATGTAACAGATAGATTGAGATATTTTATAATTATAAGAAAATATTTTATTACTCTCTTAAAACTCAAAATTTATACGATATATTTTTATTAACGAATTATTTCGTTTTTGTTCTGTTCCAGGTATAAACTTCTAACGAGCATAATTGAATTCTCATTATCGCCGGTATCCGTAAGCTCTTTGCATGCGTTAATACGATTAATTAACGAAAAATTCCACCAAAATCACAAAATTTCAAATACGAATTCCAAACGAAAACGTATCAATATCAATTATCCTTTATTAATTCCCACTAACCATTTCCCCGATATCCCATCAAAACTCCATCGCCCACACCCACTCCGAAAATCGACAACACGTCGTTCTCTGCTCATCTTAAAACCATCTCCCTTGCAATCACACCAGCCATAAACAAACTTGAGCCATCGCCACCCTATACCCACAGCGAAATAATTCCCTCCTGCCCGTATACACACACACGCATCGATCCACATACATGCGCCACTCCCAAACGCAATCAACCCCCCAGTCGAACACCTTCCGAGGAAAACTCCATCTTCTCGCTTACATGCATATACATACGTATACGCCCCTTCTCTATCTCCCTCGCCCCTATTACATAATATACACACGCGTACGCGTATTCCTACAGGCAGCCGCAGGGGGTCGACCGGAAGTTCGCCTATATCTCCGCTAGGATTTCCCATGCGAGACGTTCGTTACACACCCCCTGCCGCGCGAGCACACGCATGAAATATGCACGCGGATATAGGTATATACATACCTGCCCAATGCTGCTGCAGGCGAGAGTTTTCGGCCGGCGTTCCAGTGTACAGCGATCGATTCACGGTTCGCTGCGTCGGTCGTTTCTTTTTTTTTATACGCGCACAGGTTAATGCGCGTCGATTTTGGGTCGCGTCGGTTGGTAGCGAGATTTCCGGCTTTGCGTGTGTGTGTGTTGGTTTTAGCGGCGACGATTTGCCCGCGTTTTTTTGGGAGGTTTTGTTGGTGTCTGCAAGGTCTGGTCCTCTCCCATTGAAATGTAAATACGCTGTAGAGAATGGCACGTGCGCGCGTCGGGAGGTTTAAATTGCTCGTGTAGTATGTATTAGGATTTTCTTTTTGGTTGAAAATAATTCCGTTGTACCGGGGTTCGGCAATGTCGAAACACGCATATAATATTAATCCTGATAAATTGGTAATTTGCGCCGGGAGTATAGTTGGAATGGACTTTGTGACTGTTGTTTAATATTCAATGCCTTGGTTATAGTTTCGTGGAATTCATGTTTTAATGACGTGTAATTGTATATAATTAATTAACCTTTTGCTTTCAATTGTCTAAAATTATCGTCAAAGTATCGATCTATTCATTATTGATATTGCTTTTAAATTAACAGGCCAATCTGCCATTATATCTCTGACACACAACTCGACTGCGCTAATGCTATAATTTTAGAATAGAACAATGATAATTTCAGAACCTGCAGTCAATATCAAATTATTTCGGACTTGATATTCTATCTCGCAATCAAATGAAAATTCAAACGCCGCCCGAATTAGCCGCGTAAAATCTAACAACGTCCAGACCTCATGCGCACACATACGCTCGTAAGTACGGGAGTTTCAATAAAAATTCCTAATGACCCGATCGCCACGCGCGAGAGTTCGAAACTACGGGCTTGACCTCGGCAATTCACCGGAAATGAAAATGGCAAAAGCCACGGGGCATCTCCAACCATCACGCTAACTTTTACATCTTCGGCTTCGTACACTCAGATATAAATTGCAATACAACGCAGTTATGAATCGCGCCCTGTAATATCGCTATAATAATAACTGAGCCCGAACTCGACGGGTAGAATTACAGCGTAGATATATATCTATCGTGCGAAGTTTATAATAGAAAAGTGACCCAGAAATAATAATCGAAAAATTCGAATCCAGAACTTCACGAAGAAATTACACCGACTGTAAGCATTAGTATAAAACTCCATTAAACTCCGGTAATGGACCGGTCGTACCGCGTACACCGTGAAGTCAAACTTCGCGATACACAACACGCGCCAGCCGCAACGGAGCCAGTCGAATCAAAATCGCAACCTCGAAAATCCATAACCCCCGTGCCACTCTCCCTTCCAACTCGACGGAAATCCGATAACTGACTCAAAAAGCCCATACCTCGCTCGCCAATATAATACTCCTCCGATCGCCTGTCGAACTCTTCGTTATACGACTCCATCTCTCTTTGCGGTCGCGCCTTAACGTAGATTTACATCCACTCTCGCTACTATCTCTTGTTCTCTCCTGCAGACTCGGGCTAATTAATTTATAGAGCCCCCCCCCCCCCCCCCTGCGCATCCTTATCTCCTTGAGGAGGGGTTTTACGGGTGCGTGCAGCTGAGTCTTTGGGTCGTTGACCTACTGCACCCACGCGCGCGAATTCTATCTCGCCCTCCTGCCGTCCTTATCTTTATCTTTCGCTCCCGTCCTTATACGGCTCGCTGGGTTGGTGTGTGTGTGTGTGAATGTTTGAGTTCTTGGGTGTACACAGCGATGCTCGGCAAACTAATTGCGATCTTCATTCCGAAAGCCGTATGCATACTCGAGAGAGAGAGAGAGGAGGGAAGACTTGCTCCTGTCATTAACAATGCCAACAGTCGAAGTGCTGTTAGGCGACGTGGAATAAATAGGGGATTTTTGGGGGCATTTAAGGTATTATAAGACCTTTTTCGTTATTTAAATTTCGTTCAAAAGATTTACACCGCACATTCCGTTAATCATACATATAGTAAATAACTCACATACAAAATTAGAAATTACAAATACAAAATTATATTCTCCTTCTTCCCACTCGTTTCATTATTCACAATACTCTAGCACACTCGTCCCTCCCCCCTCTACCCACTTATCTCTCATCTTCTCCCGACAACATATCTCCATCCACCTCTGCTACCCTGATTCCCTGGGCGTCTCCCTCGCTATCCCCCTTTCTCTCTCACTTCTCCTTCTCCTTTTGCGGTTGAAAGCTCCTCTGCCGCCGTGGCTCTATATTATACATATAGTGACCCATGTCTGACCGACTCCTCGCTGTTCCACTGCCTCCTGCGCTCCTGGTATGCGGCTCCTTTGAAGAATCAAACGGCGCACTCGCGCGCATCGGCGTCCGCGTGTTGCCTGCATGCGGGGGCGAAGTTGAATAAGCCTGGCTGTTTGAATACAGATCGTGGGGATAAGATAATATCTTGTTTGATGTTTTCTCGCGGAGAAAGTTATTTGTCGATGCCGGAGTTGGTGGATGTGTTGTGTGTGTCAAAGGATTTTTTTAGTAGTGATAATTGTTTTTGTGGATAAGATTGGTGGGATTGATAGTTTATTATTTGAGTAGGGGATGAAATATGTTGGTTTCTTTTAGTGCGTTATATTTATTCTATTTTCTGATTTATAATATCAGTTGTATTTATATATAGAACCGAAACAGTTGCACAAATAACGGGCATAGCGTACTGAGCAGTAGAGACGAAATTATATGCCGCAGACGGCATAAAATTCTAAAACATGAGTTCTACTTCTAATATATGTTAAAGTATAGTTTAAATGACATAGGAGTATTTAAATCGTAAATCTCGGATTAGAAGTTGTCTGGAGCTAATTAGGCGACGTCTTAATTAAAGCCCGTAGCCTGGAAAAAGAAACATAACAAATTTAAAAGGAGTTAGCGTTGCCTAACTCATTCGCCTACGTGCGGAGCATATTTGCCCGCGAGTAGAAACTAACTAGAATTAGTCAGACGTATATATATATACACATACATATATATGTATATGTGTAGATTCACCCCCGTGTGCGCCCACTGCAGTGTATCCACTTGCAATGTAAATTTTTGAACTTTGACCAAATTTTTCCACTCCCTTTCCTCTAATTAGCATTTCCAAATTCTCCGTACCCCCGTCCCCCGAATCAGCTCTATACGCGAAATATGCTAATGCTCTCGACTATTTTCCAAAGAACACGAGAACTCACCCCAGTATAAACTTTACATTTTCAGAGTCCATTACTATATATATACATACGCATACCACACATCGCCCACGTAGAAAGAGAAACGTCACAAACGAACCGTCGTCCTTCTACGTATATAATAAACCGTACGACCATTACCGGGCCCTTTGTAACAAAACCGTCCTCGCAAATCACACACTCGTTAAGCTCGCGCGCACTGCACTCTCGCAGACACAGGGTATTAAAAAAGCTTTGAATAAAGAATCGCGCCAGACTGACTCTCTCTAGCGTTCGCGAGAGCGCGAAAAAAGAAAAACACCGCGGAAATTTCCATTAAGAGGCGCAGAGAGGGCCAGAGAGTAGATATCACCGCGGTAGCGTCGGAGCTCGTGAATATCTTATGAATGCATATGAGGCTGCCACTCGTATGGATATTACACGACGACGTCGCCGGCGCCATTTCCATGCGGTGATAACCGGCCGCGGCGAGTCTCTGAAAAGTGTAAGAGCATGGAAGTAGGGGAGGATTTTCGCCTGAATTTCCGAAGAAGACAGCGAGCGCGAATATTTATACGTCTTAAATGTGCGATGGGACGCTGCTAGTATACGCGAGATTGGAATATGCGGGTGCTGAGCTGTACAGGGATGTTATATTGCGAAGGGGATGTTGTTTATTAGAAGAATGGATGTAGCGGTTGTGGTAAAAATAACGTTGATATTTTTTTAATGCATAGGTAATGTAATCAACCTATTCATTAAAAAAATACTTCGGTGTTATAAAAGTTGGTAAGGAAATCACCTTGATGAACAATGATCAAGAAATAAAAAAAGTTCCTCGATTCATATGGATGGTCCGTTACGAGGGCGAGGGAGTAGCTTGGCAATCGAGCCGGAAATAAGACGGATGCATTATTCATAATACGGGAGGCGGAGAAAAAGCGTGTCATGCGCTGACATTGTTCGCCCTGGAAAAATCAGCGGCTAAATATATTTACGCGTGTCTTGCGGGATCTGAAGAGATTCGCGGTTGGAGATTCGGATGCTGTTGTAGTTGTTGTAACAAGAGTTGTTACTGTAATAAAAAACGCTACTAAATAAAAGATTCGTTGATGGTTGGAGAGTATTTATATCAGATGATATTTTAGCTACTGTTGGGTTTCCAATTGAAATGTTGTAGATAGAATAACCAATTTCATGGGAAACGTATACAATGATAAAAAGTATCAGTATTTTTGTGTGGTATTGTTATTTCCAAACGTAATTTGATGAGTTCCATAAAAGTGAAATTCGAACATGAAATATGTTTCTGAAAATATCGATGACTACGATATCTTTTTTATCAGAGAAGAGAAATATTCAAATTCAAATTGAAACTATAAATGTTTCTTCTATTTACTCATACAAAAATTAAAAAGAAGAAGTCACTGTTACATAAACAAAACAGTAAGTTCAACAATTCCTGGAAACAATAAATTTCTGTTTTCTTAACTTTATCAAAAGTTGAACAACAGGAGAATAAACTTTCTGTAGTAAAAGTCAGTCGAGCGAATCGACTGCGCTGTAACCTGAAACAAAATAAAGCCAAGGAGAAGAAGAGACAAAAGTTTAAAACTAAGTGAAAATTCTCACGAGCGTTTAATTAAAATAGCGTAGTAAGCGCTTCATTATTATACTTTAAAACAATGACTTCATAGTTTATCGTCCCATCGGAAACAATTAAGTATTTTTCAAACGTATAAAACTATAATAAAATCCAACAAAAACCAGCTTCAATTTTAACAATATCACACTTCGCAACTTTAAAGACTCGCATTCTCCAACACCGCACTATTAAACCTCTTCAAAATCCATGCACCCTTTGTTCGCAAATTCTACACCCCACCTTCGAGAGAAAATTCTCGCGGACCGCGTGCAGCACGTGATTTATACGATATCTCGGCAAGGGGACGAGGCGTCGGGAAAAGCCGATTACCCCACCGCGGATTCGTTCTCTCTTCACTTTTTTACCGCGCGTCTATTTTTAACGCCACAGTATATACGCGTGCGCACTCGGTTCTGCTATTTATAAACGCGAATCCTTAGTCGCGACGGTTTCTGGGTTTACGCTCGTTTTATCCGCGCCTTTCGTTCGATTATGCCGTTGTATTGAGTCAGCGCGTATAGTCGTATTTTCGGATCGTCGCTACGACGTCTTTTTATAGGCTACGGGTTTAAGTTCTGGAGAAAGGGGCAATGTATTCAGGAAAAATAGTAGGTATTTCTGTAGATTCCATTATTATAAACTCGATCGCAGTATCGAGTCAATATTATTGTTTAATTTATCCGGTATTTCACAAATAGAAATTGAAGATTACGAATGCTTTTCATCCATCAGCGTTATAAATTATGAAGAACTATTCTCATACTGCGCTCGCGTGTGTACATTTTACACAATGCTTTTATATCTGAAAGAATCGCAGGAAAAATCTCGTTCACTTATCTCACTGGATCAACGTGTCTTTTCGCTATTTGAATTATTCCGCGCGTGCCTCTCGCGCTAGCGATACTGCAAAAGCTTCCGCGCTTCACTTTCTTTGTAAGGTTATATCTCCCTCTTATCTCTGTTTACCCTTCCCCCTGAATTCCTTTTTCAATATCTTCCTCTTGCACATACAGCTGGAAATAATATCGAGTTCAACGTATCCCCGGCTATGTTATATATACCGCGCGGAAAATTGATCGAAATTTTGTTATATTCATTCGAAAATACAAACCTATATTTTCACTCCGTAAACCAGACCAAACATTTCATTTTCTTATTATACACTACACTAAAATCCAACGACTAAGAAAAACCGCACACGCATCATCCTCTCTTCTAACGTCGTTTCTCCCTCTTCACTTCCCCCAAAAAAGGCGCAGCGCGCGTCGGACAATGTCGCGGCGCCTGCATCAAAGCAGGGGGCTTCTTCTCTCGAAAATAGCGACGCTGGCGCGCACGATACTCTTTCCAAAAGGGCAAGCTCTTGTCTCTCTTGCTCTTCTTCCTCGCTGCGCGCGGCGCCGATCAAACGCGCGCCGTTTTATGTATACGCGTATATATATCAGCTCTCACACACGGGTTACGAGGGAGAGTCGAGAGCTGGATCAAAGATGCAAGAGGTATGGCTGCGTTGTTCTGTAAAACTGCTCGTAGATAGATATAGGTATAGAACGACTTTTCTTATATATTTATGCAAACGTTTTCGAATTTAAACAAAAAAATCTCGTAAACAAAATACTTCGCCACAATATTCCATTCCCATTTTCTCCACCGTTCCTCCCAGGAAAAAAAAAATCAATATTCAAATCATCTCGATCCTTCGTGCCCACCCACCCACATACCCAGGGAAACCTCTATCTTCCTGTAAAAAATTTTACTACCCGCTCTGATATTCATATTCATACCAGCCCGCAAAGAGCTATACATACATACATGCGCGTGCGTTCGCAAGAAACAGAGAGTTCACCCGCGTTCTCGATACATACGTATACATGCGCACGTGCGCGCGACCCGAATAAATTTAAATAGAACCTACCCGCTCTTTGATATGATAACGAATCGCCGTAGGGATGGGGCCGTTAAAGGTTCTTTGATAGAGGACTACGACGACGTCGACGATCCTTTATTCTTTCATGGTCTTTGCACTTGCCTCCGTATTCAATGCGTCTCCGGAGAAATTCCTCTGCGTGGTGGTGGTCGTAGTTTTTCTTCCATCCCCCTCCAATTTTACGAGCTCCGGGTCTCTCTCTTTCCCTCTACTTTTGTATCGGGCACGTCGAGAGCTATTTACTTCCGGCGAATATATATTAGTCGGTAATCGATTGGCTCCACATTTATAGACTCTCGAACGTCACAGACATTCGGTTATTCCGCAGCTCTAAAAATTTATAATTATCACAAGTTGCGACGACGGACGTGGCAAATGACGAAATATGACCAGTAAAAATTTCCTCCCCTTTCTCTCTCTATATATAAAAGACTTCCTTATCGTCGCGTCCCGACTTCAATATCCCGCGCGCGAGGTGTAAACGTCCACTTTTCGCCGTAAAAAAGTGCCAGTGCGATTTTAAAGGCACGCGCTTGCGCGCCAGGCTATATACGAGCCACGCGGGAACGCGAGCGGAAATCTACGAGCGTCGTATAAATTTCTCAGAGTGAAATTTCCCCGTAAATCAAGAGGAAATGGGTCCGGTCGGTCGCACTCTCTGTATATACACCGGCACGCGGAGCTCGTCGATTTTAGTGTTAATTTACACCTCGTCGAAGTCTGGCGAACGAGCAGTTTATATCGATTGTAAATTTTTGCCTAGATGGTCTGATGTGTAACGAAGTCGCGATAGATTGAAATCGAATTGGGATGTTTCGGTTAGGGCTGCACGAGAGCTAGACAATACAATATTTCTGTAATTATTGTTTCGCTCTTATAAGTCCTTGAAAAATTCTATCTTGTCTTGGTCTTGTCAGTCAATATGAAAAGTATTATTGTCTTATCTTGAAATTCTTGATAATATGGCAGACGTAAAATAGAGTAAGTTTTTTAAATAATTGACTTGATCACTGTCCCACGTCTCCATCGCTCCATCGCAATGTAACCAGAATAGTCTAAAAATACATTAAATTTGATACGTAAAAATGTTTTTAAATTTAAGAAACTTTTAAGTTACAAATTTACTGAATTTTAAGAATAATGTAACTGAAGGTAATTTAATATATACAAATATAGTAGGTTCAATACAAAAACAATAAAATTTCGGCAGAAGTACAAATAAATGTAAAAATTTGAAATTTAATTTTTCCCGTCATATATGTGTCGCCTCCAGAGTCTAGTTAATGCGTCGCCGCTAGACGGCGCACCTTCTTCCTGTGGCCTCACGTACCTAAGTAAGCCGGCTCGAGGGGATATAGGAGCCCGTCGGCGACTACCTCGCCAATCTTTATTACTCGAATATTTCGTGTTAGTAGATGGTAGTCAGCAACTACCGCAGTTTATTGAGTTATGATTATTTGGATAAATTATTACGATTAGAAAATGTTCAGTTATTTTCATAACAAGACAAGATTCTTTACATTCTTGACACCAAAATCTTGATATTGTATCGAAAATTGTATTGAGACAAGAAAATACAATATCAAGATTAATCTTGCTATATCGTGCAGCCATAGTTTAATCTCTTGTTGAAGTAATCCGTGATATTAGAAAAGATCAGCTATATTATTCCCTTTAAAATAAATATACACTTTAGAAGCTCGTATAACCCATTACAAATATCAGTACACAGAGAGAGAGAGGAAGGGAAAAACTTTTACCGCCCGTTACTTTTATCTCGAAATTCATCGCCCGCAGCCCCTGCTGCTGTAGCCCATATCAACTGTACAGCTACACCAAGCTCGAAAAGAATCTCGCAAAAAGGACGATGGAAAAAAAGAGAAGAGCAGGAGCGAAGGAAACGCGGGAAACGGCGAAAGAGGGAGAGAAAATAGGTGAACGGAAAAAAGCGAGGCGCGAGGTTCGTTCCGCTAACCTTAATTGCGACGAGTCTGTCTCTCTATATACTCGCGAACGGGGCGCGCGAGTGTGGTATAGTATCGGATTTCCGCAATATAGACTTCTCTCCACCCCGGTGCAATGCGCGTCACGCCGATTCTCCGTGATACGACGCGATCTCTCGATTTTTCCTCTCTCTCCCTTCGCGTCTCGTCCCTGTACACTCTTTTATTATTATTTTCACGATCCTCTCGACGTCAGTTGCAGGCGCACTCGCATTTTAATCGACTGTACGTTATGCGCGCCCCGCCGTGCCGTGGCGAAAATGCTCGATTAATTGTTTGTCGGATGAGGAAAGATGGGAAAGAGCGAGCTTTTAAGAAGGAAATTACTTAGTTCCATTAAAAGCCCTGACGTGGCAATGAGCGAGGCGCGCGCGTTTTTTGCGCAATTATTCAGAGTAACGCGGCTGCGACGAGGTGGGGTAGTAGGAACCGAGAGAGTCATTATGCTTTTTAACTCTCGAGGGGTAATTAATACCTTTTTTCGGCGATAATGGGTTATCGGCTGATGTGCTTTTGATGTCGCTGTGATTATCAAGGCTCTTTACGAATTTTTGAAAATGGACGGTTTTAATTGGAAGAACGAAGCGATACATTTGCTCTATCCTGAGTTTGTATACTTAAAGTGAATGCAAAATAATTAAACTTAAAAATAACTGTATATAAGAGTATACATAATTGTGTCAAAGTGAAAATATCCAATCACGAAGTCTCTCTTATTACACTTTTCGACCGCTGCTTATAACTTCAAATGATATCCGCGATAATGACAACAACAGAGTCAGTGGCCAAAATTTATAACGATATTTCGAGATCAATAAGCCGCACGTCGCCAAATGTATATATCTCTCTTAATAAACGAAAATACGCAAAACATTCGGGACAGGCGGTGCGCGGCAGCTCACAGAGCAAAAACGCAATTTCCTCGCGTAACGCGAGGTGCAGCAGCGGCAGCACCGGAATGATAAATAAACTGTCATTCAATAGGGCAATGCACCATGCACTTTAAAGCCCAGTAGTAGCCTTTTGTATACCCACACGCGCTAGATTATTGTGTCACGCTACTCAAACGCAGCTGTTTTTCGTTTTGTTTTTTTTTCGTTTCTACTTTTTGCCTCATTTTTCAAACATTCGCGCGGCTATTTGTTAATATCGACGTTTTTGTCCGCGACGCACGCGAGGCGAAATGCATTTTTTTTTTCATCATGCCACGCACGTCGGGAACTTATGAATGTGAATTTTTTTAATGTGTTTTGTACAATGGGAAATCAGGTGCACGTGTGGAGCATTAAAACGATATAAATGTGGAGTGGCGCATACAATTATATATATATATTTCGCGAAGGTTTGATGGTCGAATTGTCGAACTTTCCAATTGTGCAAGCTTTCCAATTATAACCATAATGACGCAGGATATATTAATACGTTTCTATAATTCCCTTTACGGCTATAATTGATCATTATACTCAATCAACGTTATCAACACAAAACAGAAATATTACAAAACAATCATTTTTAAATAATTTTTAATAATAACGAGTTAATAATCCAACGACAATCTCCTCACTATTCGAGCACCGCGCCACTGCAAAACACGCGAACATCTGTATCATGATTTTATGCATAAACCACACAGCTGCGCGATTTGAAATTTCGAGTATACGCCGCGGCATGAGTGGGATTTGCACAGGCGTACACGTACAAGCTATTAATTATGTCACCGATAGATCATAATTGCCGCAAGTTCATTATAGACGTGCGTGTGATTGACGAGACTACTTAACCGTCCGCAGAGCGCGCGGCGCATCGAAATGCGCATCGCTGCCGATTATTGATTATCGTTTATTGACGCAAACCGAGTACGTAGCCGAATTCTAATGGCGTGATGCAGTCATACCTAGTCGCGTCGCGCGCGTCAATCATTACCGCACAAACATATAAATTATCGGTAGATAAATCAACAAGTTTATATATGCGCATACACGGTAGTGTTTATTATATTGAACATCAACGAGGTATGTACTTGCTGTGACAATTTCAATTAATATCGTTACGATAGGTAACTAAAATAATGTATTTCCTGGCGAATGGTATTTTATTTTTGAATTCGCGAGTAATTGAATAAGTTAACCATAAAAGTATGTAAAACACTATAAATGTCCACCCTGAAATGTAATAAACCAACGACAGCCTTCAACGTCAACTCTTTTTCACTTCATTAAAGCTCGCGAGATTTCTCCTGATATACCCCGCACAGCGCGGAACACATCGCGAGAAACATCACGACTTTCTCGGCACTGCAGGCTTTCTCTCTCTTGGCGCATACGCGAGGAATTCGCAGGGCGATATCTCACCTCTCGCGACAAGACACCCGGACAAAAGCAGACAACGCGCTAGACAAAGCCTCTGCGCGAAAAAACATAAAGAAGCTCGGCACGTCGTGCGCGCGCCGTGACGCGACACGCGGATATAAGAGAGAGAGGAGGATGAAGAAAGTTACATGCGAAAAAGAGAGAAAGAGAGAATGTCCCGCGAGACACGCGCAGCGAGACATCCGGAATATGGAAAAATGTCCGGAACGCGGCACGAGCGCAACGTACAGGGTAAAAAAAAACAATTGCTGTCGGGGTGTATTGGAATGTCATGTTCATCTCATTAATAAATATGTGTCTATTAAATTATGATTTTATACTTGCTGAAGAAGCCTGTAAATGTAATGAAATTGCGGATATACTTTAAACTGATTTATTTTCCATAGCGTAAAACTTTAGCGTACTTTAGCCACATAAAAATAGAAAAGAAAATGTTTTCGAAATTCGCGCGACTTACATCGTATAAGCCATTGTATTTCACATTGCTTATATATATCTATATATTCTGCAGATAAGATTTTCCTGGAATTTTTTGCTACGTTATACTCGCGAAACGCAACATGCCGAAATGAAATTCCAATGTAAATTTCGAGAAAAACTAGCGTTTTATTCGTTTTACGAAAAAAAAAACCGAAATTCAATTTAAAAGACATACACCATATCCGCTTTCCAAACGAAAATATTACTTTTTCCACGAAATATTTTCCTACCACCATATAGTAAAAACATCACTGAAAGTACATATTCAATTTAAACCACAACATTTCAACAACACTCTCAAACTACCTTCGTCGCCTACTCTCCACCCGCCCTGCAGCCATCCAAAATTAACTCCTAACAACACTCTCGTGTCCACCTGCCGCCACCTAAAAGCACGCATTAACTTTAATTCATAACCTGGTAATCTCGCGCGCGAAAAAGCGCACGAAGATCGACGACACGCTCGTGTGTCTCGAGTATATATATGCGCAATAGCGAGAGAGCTCCTCGTAAAAGCGATTTTAAATATTCAAAAAGCCCCGGCGGAGTTTTGCGTCCCTGGGCGAGAAGCAGCAGCAGTGGTGAAAGGGCCGTTCCCGATGAAGCACGTTTTCCTTTGTTGTCCGTAAAGCGAAGAGTGCGCGCGCACTTTATAAACTCTTTTCTCATCTCTTTTTCACGCTACTCCTCGAGCCTGTCCTCCTAGAGGGATTTCAGCTTTGATTGCAGCTAGATTTTTTAGGTACATTTTTCGGGAAAGACAATGATGAAGAATTATAAATAACGTTGGAGTAGTGGAATATACAATATGGATTAACGAAAGCTTTGATCGTTTCAACTTTGCAATCGGATAGAGTGCTTCATTCTACAGTAAAATATTCGCTGTAACTATATAACCTTTGAACCATACGTATACCGATAATACTAGCAGCTCGCGTGCAATCAAAAGCTACAACGCGTATCTGCCTTTCATCCAAACTCATTTACATCGCTCCGAGCGTTCGACAATATAACCTCCGCAACAATCGAAGAAAGGCAGCTTTCAAATTATACACCCGTCGCACAATTCACCAAAAAGCGCGCGCAATACACAACATTGACGCGGCTGCGCAGGCAATCATCGGACACGGTATCAAAGCGCTTTATCGAGACCACCGACCGAGCCAAAAGTGGATTCGAAACGCTCATTCCCGGAATTGCTGCTGCTGCTGCTACTACTCTCGCGTATGGTGTGTACATATATACGTGTAGGGTTATATAGCGCAGCGCTCAAAACGCGACCACTTACGAAGAGTGGCGCGAGTTAAAGTTACAGGCCAATCGACGTTTGCGAGCGCGCGTGTATCTGATAAATTACTTTCTGGCCGGGGGGATCGTGAAATGTTGGACGTCGAATTCGGACGACTCGGAGTGACCGCAGGGTATATAGAGTGTCGCGGTGGATATAGGTTTTATTGTCGGGAAAGAGAATTTTTAGGTTGTCATGTGTCGTTCGCAGTCGATTAACCGCGACATTTATCCACCTACCGGTTTTATTTTTACAGTAAAATTTGGAGATGCAGTATTTTCGGTTAAAATTACTCTGCGATGTAATTTAACCTTGATCAAAGAACCTCCATGCTCGTAAAACCTAATGCACCGATAATACAGCCGCGCGAGCCCTGAAAACCGAATTGAAAGCTGTCGGACGCCGAGGGGCATTAACGAGCTCCGTTACGCGCGAGATCGCCTTGTAGTCAAAGCGCGCGGGGCTAATGAAATAATTAAAACAGCGGCAGTAGCGCAGTAGCTACACTTTAATGGGGTGGAGAAAAGCTGTTGCCGTAGAAGCGCGGCGATGGGCCGGTATTAGCGCGGGTAATAATCGTCGAGGGGATGATGGGTCAGTGGTAATGGGCGCCTGTGTTTTTATTATACTCGTTGTAGAATGTGTTCGGCTATTTACAAAAGATTAAATTGTACATGTTAAAATATTTCGTATTGTTTGTGTTTCAATATTTAATTTTGCATATAAATTGGTATATTATTTTGTAAATTTTGTCCTCTCGTTCTGAATAAAACTTTTACAACCATTCGCAAAATAATACAGCTGTACTTTGAAAAGCTATTCAAATAGAATTCATTGTACACTCAAAATATTATTTTGCATGTAAAAAGAACAAAATAAATGTAAAAATAACATTTTCGTTGGAATCATAATTAAAAACCCTAAAATTTACATCAACAGATGCCAGCATCAAACGAACCATTCCCCGATCGATCTCCAAACCAAATCGAGCATTATAAAAACGGCTGAACAACCACTCGCCGACTTTTTCCCCTCGCGCTCTTCAAAAACGTAGGTTCGCGAGGTAGCTCCGGCCGCGTACACATATATATATACTTGTGCCTGCAGTGGATTCGCGCTTGTTTACACGCCACTTGGCTGCTCGGGTTAAATTGCAGCGTAATTAAGGGGGGCGCGTGCACGGCGTACTCAGAAAACTTAATTAATTAACGAATTAAGGAACTCGAAGCTCTCGAACGCGCGTGGATACGTATCGGTGGGCATTAGCAGTCAGTTCTTTTTTTCTTTGGTGAAGGAGACGTGGAATTTAATTAGGGGGTTAGAGGTGTGGAAAATTCGTCGGGAGTTTGGTAAAGTGTCGAATCGGTTTTCCTTGATGTGGAGATCGTTTGAAGTATCGGGGCTGTATATTATGATGCCACGACGTTAAGGTGATTTTAAGGGTTGAGGCGTTACAGAATTTGATGCCCAGAATGTAAATGAAAATAATCTGTATACCTTGATCAACGCATTTGACTCGAATTCATGAATTTTGACGATAGTACTTTCCAAAGTCTAATTTTATTTAATTATCGTAATAACAATCATACGTTAAACAGCATATACGCGAAACATATCGTTATCGCAATAAAACTTCAAAATTCATGTTCGCAGTCGTAACCCCAAATGATGATAACGAGGGACAGAGACCAAATGTCAGTGGAAAAGTACCACCCGCTCGTACGCATCGCATGTCAAATTATTTTAGCATATTAAAATTTAACGACATCCATATATACAGCGCTCTCTCTCCGCGTATTTGAACGCGCCATTAATACATAAAATATTCAGGACCGGTAAGTGAACTCCTCTGTCCGCGGGCAGCAAAATCATAAATGCGTGTAGCCGAAACCGCGAGCGGCTTATCGCGCGCGTGCGCGCGAGCGTGTAATTTCAATAAATACGGGACATTATAATGTCATTATTGCCTCGCGGTAGATATCTTCGACGAAAAATACAATCAAAAATCGAACAAGATATAGGGATAGCACCGGTCGAATTAACTTGTTTCGGCGTATAATTGAATCGTATCATTTATCGGTGCTCAGTTTGGACACAGCGCGCGCGAAATGTACATTATATAAGCTGGATTATTTAAAAAGCAGCAGATTTATATAAGATTCGTTAATTAAAACACTTCGGCTGATTTGTTTTTAATACTTAATTAAAGGCTTTTACAAGCGCCATTTTCGAATTCCCCGGTGTTTCCTTAATTAATTGAAGGTAATTAATTACAGCTCTCGGTGAGACACGACACGGTATCAATTATACACGTTCCTTGAAATATTACGGCTGCGAGAGAAAGAGAGCGTGCGATAATCCAATTATAAATAAATTTATCCTTCTTCCCCTTCAATACACGAATTTAAATGTAAATTATGTAAACGTGAGGATTAACTTAATTAATGAAAATCATTTTGTTTGTTACAGCTTGGACCGAGACACACCCTTCACATTCCAATTGGGCGTCGGTCAGGTGATCAAGGGATGGGACCAAGGACTCCTCGACATGTGCGTGTCCGAGAGGAGGAAGCTGGTGATCCCCCCTGAGCTCGGCTACGGTGACCGCGGAGCCGGAAACGTCATCCCCGGAGGTAAGGAATTTCCTGATTGTCATGATTTTTCTTGATTGAAAGGGAAACAGCAGCGATGATTGCGTGAAAGTTTTAGTTAATATCGTAAAAACGATGAAATTCTACAAAATGAAAATGTATTGATTGAATTTATGATTACGGAAGAAACATAATATGTTTTATTTTATCTTTTATTAAAGTTTAAACATAGAAAGCTGAACTATTACAGAATAATAATAATTAATATACGATTTAAGAACGTTGGCTATTATGATAAAAATCATCGGAATCATAATATCTCTCGAATACCGCAAAATTTCAAAAGCACAACAAAAATCATATTTTAAATAATCCTCTCAACCACCCAACCGGTTTTATCTCCAGCAATAATCTGCAAATTAAGCAACCGCCGGTAAATCCTATAAATCTCCATCCCCACAACCCCAACCAACATCATCAAGAAATCCAATTTAAACTCTCTCTTTGTCGCCCCCCATATATACACACACAACCATACCCTGCGGGCAAAAACGAAACCGAATAAAAAAAGAAGGTATATCGCGGGTCGCGCAAACGAGCTCACCTACGCGCACCCACACTCAATCCTCTCTCAATTTCCGCCGAAATTGAAAAAAAAACTTGGGCGTCGAAAAATCGCGCTCGTGGCCGAGCTTTAATTAACGCCGCGCGCGCAACGGAAATCATTCGGCGCGTCGATAATTGTTGAGGCGATTAGAGACTTGCCCTATAGCGTATGTATATATATAATACATTCGCGGGGAAGAGAGTAAAAATTTTTCGTCCAGGGACGGTCGCGGCTAATTGGACGGCTCGGTCGAGCGTGACGTGCGCCGGTGCGAATTCTAAATTAGCGCAGCGATTAGGGACGGGTGGGTTTCCGCATTTGCGTTATGGGGTGACGGTCCAGTGAGGCTCTGATTTATTTGAATTGACGCGGATTTACAATGTTATATAAAAATAACGGTTCTTTTTATTAAATGAGGTCGTTTCCGTACGTTTCCTGAAAGTTTCATACAAAATTTATCTGAAGCTGAATAGCATAGAATTTTTTTTTAAATGTAATATAAAAGTTATAATTAATTTATAGAAATAGGTATGAGCTTTTCAAATGAAAATTATGTCGACATTATGAATTCCAGAAAATTTTAATGGAACATAAAGGTTTTGTTAATATTTTACATTAAATAATATAACATTAAAAGTAATAATTAAAATTATTACTTATTATTACTTATTATTATATTATCAGTGAATTAAAAGTAATACAATTGATAAATTAAAAATTTAGTATTTGTGGTTAAATTAAAAATAAAAACTTGATTCACTGTAATTTAAATAATACTACATAAAAAAAACCGTGAAAAATAAATTCAAATTTAAAAACCATAAAATTCCACACTGAATATAAACATCATACATCTACACTGTAAAACTCGCAAAAAAAATCGCCCTATCAATTGTCACATCCAACCCTCTCTAAAATGCTCGCTCACCGCAGCCTATATAATGACACAAAAGCCCGCTCGAAGCCCCCGGCCACCGATCAGAATGAACGACACGTGTTTATTGAATATGAGTCGAGCCCGGGGGCGAGTATAGTGCACTCTCTCTCCGCGGGCGCATAAATACGTGCGAAAAGTGCGGTCGCCACGGCATTAATACTAGCCGGCGGCTATGCTCCGATACTATACGCACGGTGCGTCCATCCGAAATTATTCGCGCTCGCGCGAACGGTATTAATTTCACTTTTAAACGACGAATAATTAAGCGCGGTATATTTCATTAGCGCGATCGAACACAGAGCGAAGCTTCTGCTCTAGTACACGCCTGCGTCATGAGCGAGGTGGATAATTAATTAGCGGAGGATCGCGGGGAAAAATGAAGGGTTTCACGGTATGTTGGATGTTTAGATGAAGGATAATCTTTACTGTGAAGGGTCAATGTAGGTGTCATTATTTGAAATGTACATGCGAAAATGTATATTCAAGTAGAAATGAGATGTAAATGTATATCGTGGTCGTTTATTGTCATGGAGAATAAATATTTACAAATTGTACGTATTTCATATTTCATTTATTGGCTTTACCCTATATCTCAACAGGATCAGCAAATATTTTCAAATTCCAAACATATGATACCGACTCTACCATCCATTTTCGCTAATACTTTATAGTAATCCATCCATTATACAGACGAGCCAAATGATCAATATACTAATTACGAACGATATTAACTATACGCAATAATAATCATCATATAATACATTTTAATCCAGTAAACGAAGCATATTTAGAAAGCGACCAAACCAAAAGAGCTAGAGAGAGAGAGACAAAAGGGGAAATGATGATAGATAAATCCATAGAGAGCAAGCGAGAGAGCGTATAAAGAGGGACGCTGCTGTACACGAGCGACAGAGAAAAGGAGGTGGAGGAAGCCCGCGAGCTGGTTCGTTAGCGGAGCGACACCATCGTTTTTGTTCCCCCGAAATTACGCGGGCATTGTTATATTTCCAGCTCCCCCTGTCCCCTCTCGCCTCTGGTCCGTTATTATTAATCGTTACCGCCGGGCTACGCTATTCTTTCGGCCGTACTCGCGGTTAAATCGTGCGGGCTATAAAGTCATTTGCTGTAGAGGTGAATTTGACGCGCTTTGACGGTAGTACAGGATTTCGATATCGTACCGTTAATTGGGCGCGAGTCTATTTTTACGAAGCGGTTTTCCGGAATATACATAAATCGGAGGTTTTCGAAAGCGCGACAGACAAATTGTATAATATGCGATCGAAGTATTGCGAGATTTTGAAGGCATTATTAAATTTGCTAAGGGAATATTAAATTAAAAGCGCGCAGTAAGCTTGGAAAATTAAAAACGTTAGATATTCAGAGAAATATCCGTCGTAGGCGAAGAATGAAAGCGAGCGGAGCTTGGGGATGTTAAAAATAGAAAGGGATAGAAGAGAACTCGAAGCGATGCATTTTAAATGATTCGCAAGGTGCAGCGAGGGAATTGGGTTGGTGCTTTTAAGGAAATAAATATTTAGCCATGAATTTTATCCCGCAGCTATCCCGCTTCTCGAACGAAATTCGATTGTCGGATTGCCGAATTGGTTTCCCAAGGCAGCACGAAGTATATGCCCTATTTTATAAGGAATTCCAAAATAACAGAAAAGTATATTATACATTACACTTTTTCGTATTCAACGTAATTTACGTGCCTCCCCCTACCTGACCCACATTCAATTCGCTCTATACATACGACCAGAGAACGAATTCATTTTACATTATTTCACGGGATATTATTGCTCTCTCCAAGCGAGCGCACATTCCGGCTTCCCTCCAAATCCTCCATTCGCTCTGTTTCATCCCCAGCAAAAAAAAATCTCTCTCCTTCTACTCTCTACGATCTACCAGCACACGTGCGCGCAAAAAACAACGGGCGGGGGATAGCGAAAGCCCTTTCGGGACGCTTCCCTCGAAAACAACGAAAAATTCAATATCCGGAAAGTGCAGCTTATAAAGCTACTACCAACGCCGTACGAGAATTCCAGTCCCTCTCTCTCTTGCATATGCGTAAACCCTTGAATGAATTTTAAAGGAACGCGCGTGTTTTGCCGCGTGGTTGTGAAATGATTTACTATTTATAAATAAAAAGAAGAATGAGTTTCGACGTGTTTTTTGTATAGTGCTGTTTTGGCTTTCGATTCTATAGGGTACACGTGCAAAAATAACAAAGATTCTGTCGGTGGATTTTTCGCTTTGCTCGTGTGGCAGCCTTAAACATTTGTCGGGCGCACCGCATACGCGCGTTTGACTGCGGTGTAGCTTGCGTTTTACAAGCGTGAAAATATGCAAGCTTTTACGATTTTTTTACGTTTTAAGAGACGCGTGCGTGCACGGGGGAATCTCGTTAATCGGATTGAAAATATGATTTAAAAATGGAAATGTATTTTATTATGGATTGGAGTATTCTTTTAGCGTATCCTGGGCCAAAGAGATCAAAAGATCCATGGCTGTTGTTCGTCAAATATTTTTATTTAAATTCCTATTCTTATTTTTGGTTATAAATGGCTTTTCGCGTAAAGATTCTTAATTATAAACCGTAAATATTACGAATAGTTACGTAAATGTGAATAATCAAGTAAAATTAAATTCATTATTTCGTATATATAAAGATTATTAATCTGCATATTCAATTAAATGTCATTGATTAAATCGGACCGTTGGAATTAAATTATAAGTTATTGATTAAATCGTCGCTATTTACAGCGACTTAATTAAATTATATAATAAATTTTAATCCGACAGCTAATTTCATCCTCGATACTTGCTGAATTCTCTTCCGATTCGAGCCGCGCATCAAGATAAAACTTTAATTTCCATTAAAAATTGCGATATTATGACATTGCCGTTAAATTTGCACGCACCATCCAGAGATAAAGAAAATTAATGAAACAAACAGGTTAATCAATATCGACTGTCGAACTGCATGTTCGTGCCGTTAAGCATGACTTGACAAGGTTACATTCGAACCAATAAACCAAATAAAATCTCCGCACACTGACATACATACAAATTCATCTGAAGAAATAAATCATCCAGACGGATGGCACTTTGACACTGGCATATTGTGTGTGCCTTGAATTCGCAAACAAAAAGCGAAGAAAAAATCCGTAATTGGCCGCTGCCATGTGGGGTAACAATCGAAAAGCCGAGCACGCGCGCACACTTTACTCGACAGTTAGTCTGTCGGGGGATTACGTCAAAATACAGGGAACAATCGGCGAGATCGACGTACGTCAAAGCTCGCGCGCTATGCCAGGCGAAAAGCTTTTATTAGGAATAAACTCGCTCCAATCCGCGTCAAAGAATCGAACGTGTAAACCTCACTCTCGGCATGCGAGTGCAGCGCTGTTTTATCGCTCGCGTGAAACATTTTGACGTCCACCCGACGTTTATTGGTGAGATTTAAATGTGCGTTGTTGTTAAAAAAATTTTACGCGCGAAAATAATACCTGCGAGATAAAGTTTAGTTTAATTTTTCGTGAAAAAGCGTATTATTAACGCACACTGAGCAGGAGCTTGCAGAAATAAATGTGATGTTTCATATATAAAACTTTCCACTGTTTTTTTATGTTTGTCTCTCGTGATTATTCTTTTAGTTATAATTATACGAGTTTATTATTTCAATGTAACGCTTGAAATTCATATTTCTCTTTTAAAAATGAAAATTACCCGAAACAAAAATGAAAAAAAAAAATTCACGAATTCTTTGCTAATTGTTCACAGGTGCCACTCTCCACTTCGACGTTGAGCTGATCAACATCAGCGACTCGCCCCCAAATGCCAACGTGTTCAAGGAGATCGACGCCGACAAGGACAATCAGTTGTCCCGCGAGGAGGTGAGCGGAATGGCAAGGATCGTTCTTTTTTTATATTATTTTTTCTGGGGCTTCTACGATTCTCTGATTATGCACAGATCTTGTATATTCTTGTTACTATTAGCACTAACAACTTTTCGGACCTAGTAGATATATATAACATTTCGACATTTTTTTGGAATCTGCATGCACAAAACATTGTACAAAATTATTATCCGGTGTATTATTTGTATGAAAAAAAAAATACATCTAATACACGTTTGTATAAATTAATAGTAATGGAGAGGATGAAGATGATGTTCTTATCATCGACCCTTAAAAAATAACGATAAAAAAGAACGATATTTACATTGAAATTCGCAGGATGATATGCATATAATGTAACATATATATAACAACACGAAATAAACCTCAACTTACTAATATATACACGATAATTGAAACACGTCAAACAGCCTTATCGAAGGTTTATTTTGAAACTTCGATAGGCTTTAATAAACAACATGGTACTAATTAATCATTCACAGCGTATAACGAACAAATCCCCTGGTCGTTTAATAAATAAATAACGTCACCTGTCTAGAGCTTAACGGCATAATACCATCCAAAGTACCGCAGTAAATATTCAACCCTTAATTATTCATTTATAAAGCAAAATGCATATTAAATTAAAACAATCCAGATTAAATCCCCATCAATCACTCGAGTCTCGGTGTTTATTTATTTATTACCGACCAGGCACAATCACACAGAAACATACATCATACATACTTTAAACAATACTCGCATATAACTATGCATATCGTCTCTTCGAATAAAAAAAACCTTATCCCTTCGATAATTCTCATCTAACCCACAATGGTCCTCGTGACGTTTTGTGATTCCGCAGGTGAGCGAGTACCTGAGGAGACAGATGCAGGAAGCCGAGCAGTCCGGAGCCGGTGAGAGTGACGAGATGAAGAAGATGCTCGCCGACCACGACAAACTCGTCGAGGAGATCTTCCAGCACGAGGACAAGGACAAGAACGGTTTCATCTCCCACGAGGAGTTCAGCGGACCCAAACACGACGAGCTCTGAAAGACTATTGTACTCGTCTAAGACCAAGCATACACACATTTACACACGACACACATTTACACACAAATACAATGCATATAGACGTAGACGGAAACGAGGAGAGTGACCCCGACGAGATTTTCCATATGTGGGAACGAAGAGACGCTCGTTTGTGTTTTTTCTTCTCGTGGATAATAATAATTTATATGCGTTATTTAAGGCGGAGTTTCTCGTCGGAGGATACTCTCGCGCGAGTGGTTGGTTTTTTAAATCGCGCGCCGCGGTGTATACGTTCGAAATCATTTCGGGCTGTACATTACGCGTGACGACGAGCGGGGTGAAATTTATGAAGAAAAGGATGATTTTTTTTTTTTTAATTTAAAGTATACTTAATTATTTATATTTTTTTTTGTCGAGTTCTTAACTACTTTTGTACGACGATGTGTCTCCCCCCTGTAAGCTTAAATGTGTATCGCACTGAATCGTCCGAGCGCATGATGACAAGACAAGAGTGTAATGATTCCCGGGAAAATTGCAATTTTTTATATATTTTAAACATAAAAATGAAAACACGTGTAAATATCCTTTTTACCCGTCGGCGCTCGCGACGTTTCGCCAACTTTAATTCTAAGTTACGGATTGCTGTAGCATTTCTCTTTTCTCCCTACCTATTTCTTTTTTTTTACATGTTTTTCCACTATGATTGAATTTTACGTTAATAATGTCGAGTCTATGGTAGAACAACGGCCTAATGTATACGTTTCTTTGAGCATTATTATACTTTTCCTTTGATTTTTCGTCGTAAATTCAACCAGTTCGCGCAACTTCCATCCTCGAAGAACAGGTGCGATTTCTTTCGCGAGTGCGCACAAAGCAAACAATAAAGAAAAGTGCGCGTGCACACACGTCGGTCACCGACTCGCGCGCAGATATTTAAAAAGGAGAAAAAACGGACGTATGAACGGACGGACGAACGAACGATAAAAGAGGAACTACCGTGCTGAGCGCGTGGAATGACAAAAAGGCAGGAGAGCGAGAGAGGGAGAGAGAGAAAAAAAAGTGTGCACACACGCGCGCACTCGTACAACAGAGAAGAACGCGTCGGAAATCGAGCGCTTGGCTCGGTCCCCTTTTTTTCGCGAAGCGACATTCCGACGATCCGAAAGAGAGAGCGAGAGGAAAAAAGAAATATAATACAGGCACGAACAAAAAACACGCATACATACATACATACATACACACAGATAGAGACGTACGTACACAGGACGAATGAGAGGAAAAAAAGAAAAACAATTCACGTGTGCACCGTGATCCCGATTCTCCAAGTGTAAAGTGATCCCGAGCATCATCCGCGTGTACGAGAGAGAAAGAGAGAGAGAGAGAACGAGTATAAAAAAGCCCAAGTGAGAACGCGAGAAAATAAGTGCGAATGGATTTTTTACGCGAGCATGTGTTAGAAAGAGAAAAGCGAACGGTAAACACAAGAGAGAAAGAGCGAGAGAAAGAGAGAGATTGCGCGAGAAGAAATGCTATTGTAGAGGCTCCAGAAGTGTGTTTCCCACGCGACGTGTATGCATATCCGCTTTTGGTTTACCGGTACGCCGGACACTATTTTCCAACGATCATCGAATATATATGTATACATCTGTATCTTGGTTTTCATTTTTGTACACTACGTCCGTATGTATCGTGTCCGTAGGAGTCGTTTTTATAAGGATTTTTAAAATATTAGAGAAAGAATGTGAACAAAAAAAATGAAAGGACAAATTTTACGAATCTAGCGTGTCAAGATTTTTATATATATACATGACTTTTATTGGTTGATTGTTTATTGATTGATGCATCGACGATGTTTTTTAAAGCGATGAAATTTTTTTCATTTGACAACGATGAATTCTATGTACATTGATATATATTATATATACTTACTTGTTGCATTTTTCTCCTCGAAGCTACGTTTCACCTGTTTGCGCTTCTTCGAAGATGTTCCCTTCCGTTCTGGACGTTTTTAGCATAAAGTATAGAAAAAAAAATAGAAGTAACTAAGAGTAATGAAAACGAAAAATCATGTAAATGCCAATGAGTCAATGATGGTATCAATTTCGAGAAAGCGAATTATTATTCTGAACAAAAAATTGACGATCTAGGTGAGAGAGAAATCGAAAATAAAGAAGGATTGACATCACTCTCGTTGCTAGCATTATTAATGTAAAATACTGCGTTTTTATTACCACATTATATTGTATGTTGTTAAAGTTGGACGAAGGTTAATAATAAATCGTGCATCTCTAGCACATTTTGTTATAAAAATGTATGTTTCTTTATTTCCCTCTATCCCTTCATAATATAATTTAATATTACTGTTGTATAAAGATTTTCCATGCCAAGTTTATTATTTCAGTCAACAACGTTTGCAAATAATATACTAATGGAATCGTACATATGAATATTTCTTAATAAAGTTTCATTAGTTATTTTCATTTAGTTAGTATATTCACTTTAATTACGAAAATGTTTCATATTTTGTGTAATCAAATATAAAATGAATAGAATTTTAATATAACAAAAATATTGTACCAACAATTTTTTAAAGTGAATTAAGTTTGCATTTCGTTTCATTATTTATGCTACTAATAAAAATAATGTTAAACTCAAAAAACTTAAAATTGTGTGCATATATTAATTATAAGTATACATTTAGTAAAACAAACTTATTTTTAATTTTTCATTATATCTTATTCTTTCGAAATTATTCTTCTGGTTGCGGATGAAGGTAAGGATAGGCAGTGTATCAAATAAAGTAAACAAGTGTCAAGGCATATAGTTTCAGTTCTTTATTGTTATCGCTCACTTTCTTGTAATGTTGCACAACGGTTTAATTATTTCTACAACCGACTTAACTTAATCTTACGAATCTCCTCCTTTCTCGCATAATCATCTTCTTCACAGCAGCTTACTCATCTAAAGCAGTGCGCACGCGCGATATTTTCAATAATCGTTCGATAATTTCTCATCAATTACGCCTCCACCATCGCGAACGGATAGAAAAATCGATCGACGCACACGTTAATCGAGAATTCAGCTACAAAGTCGTCGATCGATCGCCTCGATCTTTCGTCGTCATTAATGACACGCGATTCCCTTTTTTTATTATTATGATCTTGCGCAAGCGCTGCGCAGACAAATATATACGTACATTGTATACATTATAATTGGTAAGTCCTTGGCGATAAAAAGAGAGAAAATCAAATATCCAAAGAGGCACATTTTCGTTGGTCTCATACGTGCACGTGTGTATTTTTCAACATGTTTCTC
Source organism: Torymus auratus (assembly GCA_900474315.1). Classification (NCBI taxonomy): domain Eukaryota; kingdom Metazoa; phylum Arthropoda; class Insecta; order Hymenoptera; family Torymidae; genus Torymus; species Torymus auratus. Next base: position 58,780 of record UXGD01000294.1, read on the forward strand.
GTTTGTTCCAATTCAAGCGATAAAAAGGCGGAGAGGCACATTGCCGGGAGAGTCTTTTAATAATTTTGAACGAGTTCAATAGATAAAATACCTTATCTATGTACAATCGATAGAATTATTTTAATTTCAATATCCAATCGTATATGCTGTATATTTTTATATCAAAATATTTTTTACGGTTTATCATTTTTCTCTTATTTTCTTTTTAATGATACTCTTACATTTCTAAGATTAAAACACGCAACCTCCCGTAAAATTGACAAAATTACGAAAAAAATCTCCCGTAACAACAAGGCATTTTTACGATTGTTCGTTTCGTTCCTACCGTAGACGGTACATCTACGACATTGATCGTAAAAATTTCGACATTATTATTTTTCCACTCGATAGCGCAACGCCTCGAAAGCTCATTATTCGTAAGGCCCCGGACTTTAAAATTGCATGCGTGTAGAATATAATATTTATTTATAATTACAATAATAATGCACAGTCTGATGATCACACGCTACACGAACGCGCGCCTAAAGAAAAGATCTGATACCTCCGTTCGCGTTCCTACGTCTCGATCGGCGCTCGCGATCCCCGAGCACATCATCTGCAAGGCTAACGTAAGACTAGGCGTTACAATAATTTATCTACCGATATACATCGTCGCGATTTCAATAATCCCGTCGTAACCATTTCATTCCGTGCAATCTCTTCGCGTATCAACGTTCCGCGTTCTCCTATGCTTTCGCAAAGAGACGCAGGGGCAAATATTATTACACGCTCGCGACATGAAAAAGATTAATAATCGACGTTTCGACGCTCGCGCTACAGTGATTTTGGGAGATACCTCGTGTGCAACACTATTTGGTTTTCGTAATAGTAACTATAATCGACGTTTACGTTTATTAACTTTATTAACTCCTCCATCATCTTTTATTTTTTGTCCTTCTTCCTCCTCATTCGTCGTCTTCTTTTACTGTTTTAACTAGTGACTATTTATTTTTCCCTTTCTCATTTCGCGGCTCTCTTTCTCATTATCTGTCGTTCTCGCGCGTCGTCGTCGTTGGCTGAAAACACGTTGGTTCAGCACCGTTTAAAACTACGTATTGCTTGGCTCTTATCATAAATTATACATGCATAATAGACCGATCGCGTCGCGCTGTGTGTGTGTTTGTCTGTGTGTGAGTGTCGACTCTTCGAAATCGGCAGTTCCGAAAAAATCCGTTTTAACATAATCCGTCAAGCTTAATACTGATCGCAACGCCGTCGGCTAGTAACTAAACGATATATAATTACAAGAGTGCTCGAACGCTCGTTAACACTGCGATGCGCGAGAGCGGCTAAATATTCTTCTTCTTCTTCTTCCTTTTCTTTTTGCATTTTACCTATGTAGTGACTATGACTGTGTTCTCGTATTTAAAAACCTCGATAAATACCATAGTCCTGTGGCTCGCTGTGGCCGCGTTTGGTAGTGTAAACCGTGCCGAGCGGCATTTTCATTCTCTCGCGACCATCTTCTTCTTCCTTTCTTAATCTCTCGGGAAAAAGCGAATGAAAACGAAGAGGTGTGTATTTTGTGTACACGTGTGTATATGTGTGTGTGACGGTAACGTGGAGCGGAAAACGTTTAAGGCTAAGGGATAAACAACAATAACAAAAGGAGGAAAACAATCGGTCAGAGGGTTTTGCGGGGGGTGGGGCGAGAAAACGATCGGGTCTCCCTGAAATTTCGGCTCTTCATCCCGCGCTGGCGACGTTCGGGCTGTGGTCTCTCTGTGAGGAGAGGGAGAAGAGGAAAGCTCGGGTTGCGCTGCCGCACAGTCTTCGTTTACTTCCTTCTTCTTCTTCTTGCTTTCTGTCTTATCTTTTTTTTTATCACAGTCAGTAGCCCTTGATGTAGGCAGCGATGTGTTTCTTCTCCTCTTCCGAGAGACCATTCTTCAGTGTTCTACGCACTGCAACAGCAAAGCAGATAACGGCGATGGTTTTATTTAGTGAATGGCTTGTGATGATATAGTTTTGTAATATGAGAGAAATTGTTGTAATTTTAATAAGAAATATTCATCCGGTTTCTATTATGTTACAGAACAGTGATATATGTATAGATTTTTAATATGTACAATAAATCAAAGATTATTTAATTGTCGTTGTACAATTTCTCTCTGTTACATGCACATAATGTACAGCAATAGTCATGCAATTCCAATCCCATAAAATCATGCAAAAACAGTAAGATATATCAGAAACATTTAAATTTCTATTTGAATTCCTTTTAAATAAAGTCATGCTAACAGACGTGTACATGTAATTTGTTTTCTGCAAATCAATATAGAGTGGTGGTCCTCTAATGGAACAATTAGTCACAATTATGGTCGCTGAATACGCTATACACTAAACTTCAATTAATTTTAAAAAAAGTAACAAAGCTTATTCGGTTACTAAATCGACTTTCAATGTATTGTAATGTAATCGAGTTTTAGACATATTGAAATTCGATCGATAGTGTTAACTTAAACTTTAAGAAAAAAATATAGCCACAACTAAATTGTTTCCTAACGTGCAATTAACGAAAACGCTAATTAAAACGTCAGAGTAACAAAACTTCATTATGTAAAGAGTGACCTTAAAATTAGCCTGTTTTCTGGACCTCGAATTTGAAATCAAAATTTGTGCTAAATGAATTATTACTGACAGAAAAGTTTTAAATTGAGTTTACGTTTCCATACTGAGTAATGAAAGATCAAAATTAGCTAAATCGAGTTAATAATGAGTTTCCATAGTTGTAAGTAGGCGAGCTTTTACTTTGTACCTATTAAACCGTTTTGAAATATAATCGATAAAAAAGGTTCAAAAAATGTTTTATTTCATTTGTCAGAAAACTAATTCTCTTTTAACCCTTTGCAAGATGTTGGTTAATCAGCCATATAGTCGATAATTGTTAATTTCGCATCAAATTTTATAAGACTTCGCCGTTATTGACCTACTTAAAAGATTTTTCGATACGTTTGTCCAACAGTGCTTTAAAATGCCGTTATTCAACTTTATACGCATTTTCTTACCCCTTAGAAGGGGTGGTAGCCAAAAAATAACTTCGGGATTTAAAAGAACAGACCATATTACATGTTGGGTAAAGTCATTTTGGTATCGGATGATGGTACAACTTTTCCTCCACATGTCTAAAATATCGTCGCTCTGGCGCTTAAAATGCTTCGTTCGAAGGTAATGCATTTTGACCGCTTATTTCCCCAAAATTGAAACAGGCACTCAATTCGAAACTTAACTAAGAATAGTATTACATCATAAACTTTTAATTAGCACATATTTTGGTTTAAAATTCGAGGTCCAGAAAACAGGCTATTTTTGGTCCATTTTTATAGTGTCACTTTTCCTCTAGAAAATTCCAATACTAACTCAAAGACTACTCTCAATGCACAGCACTATTTTCAAACAAACGATAAGCCCCTTCAAGAAACATATCTATCCGTTCCGACACTATTCCACTCGCGGGTAATCCTGTCTCGCGCGGAGGTAAAAAATCCATCCCGCCGTCTCTGCGTCTCATCCCGTTTTCCTCTCTCGCCCACTCCCCGCGAACCCTGTTTTTCTAGAGCATCAACATCCTGGCGTTCCTCGCGCGCCGAATTGAAAATCCATTTTCCCAGCTTTCTTTCCTTCTCTCCCTCCCTCTGCATTATCTCCCCCGAGGAGCGAAGCTGCTTCGCCGACTTACTTCCCCCCATCCCTTCCCATCAGGATTCCTTTGCCCGCCCTTTCTCTATCCAACGACGTTATCGCGCCCGATTAAGCGGCGACGTCCGGCGGCGCTCGTTAAGACGCCGGTAGCAGCGATTTTGCCCGGATTTTTTTCCCCGGCGAAAGAGACAGGGGGATGAAGTTAATTTTTCAAGCGAGAGGTGCCTCGACAAGCTTTAAAAGTTGGGAACGAAGATGGATTGTGGAGAAAGGGAGAGAGAGAGCGAGAGACAGAGAGAGAGAGAGAGAGAGAGAGAGGTGGAAAGGAAAGGTAATGTAGGCAGCGAGCATTCGTACAGTTTTTCAATGCAGGGCATAGCAGTTGCTGGTAGTAGTTGATAGGAATTTATTTGATTTAATGAGAAAAAGGAAGTGATAAATTGTGAGAAGAAGGAGAAGCAAGTCTGACTAATCTCGAATGTTACTACTGGGATTTGTAGGTTAATCGTCACATATAATGGTTTTAGAATATTTCGAAACTTTTACACTTTTTTAAAGATACAATTCTCAATATTAATAATAATCACATCTATTTTAATTTTAATTTATAATTTCACTACCCCTTCATCCCTTATCATAAATTTTTTCTCATTAAAATTCTAATGAAAACCACGCGCAAAAAACAAATCAAACGCGAAAATTAATTATCCCAACCGATTCCATACGCGAAGCAATCGAGCCGGAATTCAATCCCGAATAGCGTATGCTGCATTCCGGCCAATAGTAATTTTCCCCTCGGCCATGCGCCATCCACTCTAAATATCTCCCTAATCGAAATTTATGAAAATTTAAAAATTCCAATCTCTCGAGCACACTCCTCGATCAGCGCATGGGCGGTGCTACTGCTGCCGCTTTTACACTGAAAACGCAAATGGCAAAAAGGCAATTGAACGCAAGTCGCGCGATGAAATTCGTGGACAAATCGGGACCGCGTCGGTGCAGGAGATCTATTCGATACGGGAGAGCTTGAGTGCTTTTAGGAAGGGGTTAGAGAGATATTAACGGGCGGGAGTTTCGGAGTCTTTACACGTTGAGTGAATCTCGTGCACCAGCGAATTATAAATAAGAATCGTTATTATTATACTAGGTATTATCTAATGTATTTAGACACTGTTGACATTTGAATGAATAATTGAATTAAAATTAGGTAAGCGATCTATGTTGGATTTTCATCTACTATTATGAAGAACGCTGTAAAAGTTTTTAAATCACCTTCTTCATGATAAAAAAAGTTGATTAAGAATCTCGGATCGGTTAAATAATATAATTACTTCCGCAAAATTCGATTCGAAAACTAAAAAAAGAAATCGCTTGGTAAAAGGATCAGAATATAATTACCGGCAGTAAGTCGAACGCGACATTCAAAAAGAAGCATTCGTTCGATTAATATTTGAATCCTCAAGAGAGTGAGAGATGGAGAAAGCGCCAAGTCATTACGCGCGATAATTAGATCGGCTTCGCGACGAGCATAATGGTATAAAGGCAATAATGATCGTCGAAGCAGCAATCAAGTGGATTTGCTTTCGCAATTATCCGCGAATATCCCTTGGGAGAGAGAGAGAGGCGCGCCTGGCACCGCGGATAATCATCATTTTTCATCTCAGCTAATTTCATTATTCCCATCTGATTAGAGCGAATGAAACTTGGAAGTATGAATTCAAATGATCGTGGGATAATGCGGCTCAGTTATTCTTAGCTGCGGAGGTTCGCATTATGCTGAAGGTATTATTTTTTGAACGACCTTTCAAGTTATGCTCTTTTAAAAGGAATCACGTCTTTTGCTTTTCACATCTTCGTTTTACTCTATCTATAGAAGAAATTCTCTAAAGAGTTTAAGAATATAACCCTTATCACTTGATTTAAATATCGGTTCCCTTATAAAATTTGAGCGTTCAAGATAATCTATTTTATCCATCACGAACGATCTCGAAATCTCGAATAATCGAATCGATCTCGAATCTCGAAAGAAGTAAAGAAGTCGCAGAGTAGCACGCGTAGCGCGCTGATTAACCCTTATAGTGCTCTAAAAATAGAAAATTGTAACGATTTTCGTAATTAAAATTGACAGCTAAATTCCAAAACCCAATCCATTACCGATCCGCCCTTTTCATCACCATTTCAAAATAACCTCCCAAAATCATGAATAACCATCGACTATACCAAACATCTCCCCTCTCTATCTCTCAAAAGAAAGACGTAAGCCCTGCACGCATAGCACCGCCACCGGCAGCACCGCGAGAATTCCAAATTGGAAATCGCTCGCGCGGCATTCGGGTCCCCCCGTCCGTTAATAATTCGATCTCCATTAAGCGGCGCGCAGCCGCGAAATGGCCAATCGCAGGCCGATAAGTCAGGCGGGTGACCGCCACCGCCGCCCTTCAATTATTTCGCGCTAATATGTATATGTTTGGGGATCGATCCGAGTGATTAATGCTGATGATGTGACCGCGTGTGTGCACGTCGCGGATTTGCGGCGATCGCGCGTATATAAACGTATTCTTCATCCTTTACGTGTAGAGGTATGGGGAGGCCGGTTTATAGTTTGCATTGAATTCTCGATGCGCGAGTTTCCTGCGGGCCCCAGGGCAAACTTCGACTATGAATCGCGGACTGGAGGCAGTTGTATTACGTTGATTACGCCGCTGGTGCGCGCGAGGAGATTAATTATTCCAAGTGCGCAAGAGCGCGCGTGTAGGGCGGTTTATAGGGGGGTAAATGGTTGTTGATGGCTGTTCTTTTCGAGTGGCTCCGAGTGCCGAGATTTAGGGAATGGATTCGCAGCCGGGGTTTAACGGATGAGTTATCGCGTATTGCAATAGAATATCGTAGATTTTTTGTAATACGGGTTTATTGATAAACTTGTGTTGAATAAGTTAAATAAAGGAATATTTTTTCCTGGCTTTGAATTATTCTTCGTAACCAATTTTATTCAAACAGTTAAAATGATGGAATATGGATCGTATAAATAGCTCAAAGAGTTGAAAAAAATTATTTACAAACCTTTACATGCAGGAATCAAAGCACAGAAAACCAAAAGCAAACTCGTTACGATTAAATGCAAAAAATGCGAAAAAGAAAAAATTAATCTACATTGTACAGCAGAATCACTACACCACGGAACAAACATATCAAACAAACCACACAGAATAGTAAACCCGGCACAAAGCATACCCACATGCAAGATACACACCCCCAACAGGATGCTCTTAATTAAAACGCGTGTAAAAAAAGTGCACGGAAAACACGCGGCCGCGCTTGCGCGCAGAACGGGAATTCCGTGCGCCGTTGGTCCATGCTCGGCAAGTTGAGAAAAAAGAAAAAGAGACGTGCAGAAAAGAAGGAATAATAGCCAACAACTACAACAACATAGCAATAGCATACACAAGCCCTTTTCCAACCTTAAATCAGCAGGTCAGAGGTCGGCGACCCGCTCCCTCTCTCAAGGCCGATAGCCGTCCGGCGTCGTGTTGTTCTCCCGCGTGCGCGAGCGCTTCACTGTGTGTGTGCGTTAGGTTTTATTTTTTTATTTGCATCCGGATCAGAAGAGCAGGGAGGAGAGGCGGTTACAGGCAGACACCAAAAGGCCTCTGGTTTTACCGACACCAAAATAGGGGTAGGGGAAGAGGGTATAGGTAGCGAATATCGCTACACCCTGCACCAGCTTAAAGCTATGTAATGTATATATCCTTGGGGTTTGAGCGGTCGCAGTTGTGAGTGAAAAATGCCTCGGAGGTGCTTGTGATAAGTGTGTCAGGATTCATTGAAATTACGAATGTAGTAGTAGATTTTGTTTATTACTTGAAAGTTATGGAAAAACGATATATAGTTGATTTGACAAGATCGTAATGATATTGATTTCATGATTTCAATGATTTCTGACATGAAATAATATGTTAAGCGACATGTTACATATTACATAAAAAAGTAAATATGTCTTCCAATTATGCCTACAGAGTTATCGAATTCCTTCACCATAAGTTACCATGCTCTTAAATCCAATACTGTCTCAGTACTACTTCAAATAACAGTTTTTCAACACAACCATATAGCATCTTAAATTTTACAAAAACAAATGCAAAAATAATAATTTTGTTCCTGATAAACGCCTTTTTCGCAAACAAGCAGCTCACGAAAATCTCTTTCCTTTGCCAAATTCTCGCGAACAAATTAAAAAGCCCGGACCAATTAGTTTTTCCACGAAGCTCCTTTTTCCTCGTTTACTCGTTCTAATTAGTGCACTTCTACGTATCGCTCTCCAGCGTAAATTAGAAAAATACTCGCGCGCTCCTCGCCTTAAATTCCGAGCTCCCAAACATCACGTGCGCTGTTTCCAATTAAAAAAGGCCAGATCCGTAGCAACTATCGACTGCTAATTAAAAAGAAATCCATAATTAAATATTTCCGTGGCTTGCTGTTCCTCGCCCTTCGCCCCCTCACCCTTTCGTATTGTTGTTTATACCCCTGCATTAATGAAATCCCGGAACGCGGAAGTGGGGACCAAAGCGATCGAAGTACGCGCGCGCGAATGAAAAATGGAAAGAAAAAAATCAACGTAGATTCGTCGTCGAGCGGATTAGCTGGGGCTGCTGCAGAGTCACGTGGCTACGAGAGCAGCAGCGCGGATTATTTATTCGAACGTCGGCGACGACGACGGAAGGAATCGATAGCAAATAAAGTAAAAAGCAGTTGACGGGAACGAGCGCGGGGAGGAAAATAATAAAACGAATCGCGCGAGCGCGGCGACAAAGCGGACATGAAATTGTCGGTACGTATGCGTAGAGTTCGCGTAGAGCACGAGAGAGACGTTCTTTTTTTGCGTGCTTTGTTTGTTCACGGTGACGGGATTTTTTTAATGACTCGTGGAGAAAGTTTGTTAAATTTTTTCTTCCTCTCTTTGTGCAATTAAGGTGTGTGTACGTCAATAATTATGACAACTGATGAATCTGATGTTTGAAAAATTTTTAAATAAAAGCCAACTTTTTGTGGAGCTTTAGGAATTTCAAATATTTAAATTGGATAGGAGAAAATTTAACTTATCCGTAATTTAATTTTGAAACTTTTAAATTTTATGCGTAATAAAATTTTTTAGTAGTACCGTTTTATATTGAAAAATTTCTTCAATATTTTCCTTTTATCTATAACTCGGTGAATTTTTCAATAGAATTTGAAACTTTTTAATATTTCTCAAAGTATTTTCATTTAATGCAAAGCTTATATTCATAATAAAAAATTATTAAAATATACTATTAAAAGCTTCAAATACTATCTCGTAATAATGTTGTGATAAAATGTTCATGGTATATGAAAGTAAAATGAAATGAAAGTAAACATGGAAAAGTAAAGAGATAGACGAAAATAGAGCAAGAATGACAGAACTGTGCAGATAAAGGTGCAATGAATAACAGCGGCGTCGACGTCGTCCCCTGCGACTCGTATATATATATACACAACACATCGACGGCGGCGATCCGGTTGCGGCCTCAAAGGCGCACCTTCAGTCCACAATCCCGTCGTCGCCGTCGTGGTCGTCGACTGATACGCGCACACACAAGCGCTCCCGCCTTATCTCTTTCTCTCTATCCTCTTCCTCTGGTCGATAGCTAATCGAACGAGAAATGCATGATTTCCTTGAAGTTTTCATTTCCTCCCTTTTTCCCTGAAGTTTTCCCTTTGCTCCGAAGTAAAAGAAGAATTGGAATTTTTCAGAGCCTAAAGGTCTAATCGAATTTCAGATATATACCGGGTGAATTTTCGCTCGAGTGAAAACATGGCTCGGGAATTTGGAAACCCATTCGCAATGTATACCTTGAATTTTCGCGAATTTCGTGGAAATTGAAACTCGAAAACTGAATAAAAACGAATTTTGAATGGATATACCGTAGTAAATGTGAAAATATACAATGTTTCTTATAAACACTGAAATATTAAAAACTGTTTTTGATAACGAAAATTAATAAATTCTACTTGCACATGTCTTATTGGTTTAACTAAGATAAATCAAAAGTAGCAATAAAAATGAAAAACCTCGAATTGTCTATATTTAAAAGCCGAAATTCTAGCCTAAAAAGGAGCAAAACGAAAAAAAAAACAAAACCTTCAAGGCAACCAAGCGAGGTATCAAGCCCAGAAAGAGCTGAAGACGAGAGACGTTTATGCGCGTGAGCGCATTTTTTTTCGGTGCAGGGTGCAGGGATTTCACTTACAAGACTTACGATCGGCGTGTCGCGTGCGCTTGCGCTCCCGCGGTGTGGTGCGCGTCGCCGGCGTCTTCGTCGCCGTCTTCACCAGTGACTCGAGCAGCTCATCGTCGCCGTCCGTCAGGTTACCGTTCGTGTGCTCGTTTGCCAGCAGCGGGCCCAGCGACGTACGACCTGCAATAAGGAAAGAGAACGAAAAAAATAAAAATCAGAAAAGGTGTAAAAAATTTATTTGATAGTATGGAGAAATTTAACAAAGAAAATTAATTAAGAAAGTTTGGGGAAAATCGGGTGTTCAATAGGTTTCCGGTACTAATGTTGCCATTTGTATAAGAAAAGCATTTCATTCTCTTTAATGAAGTTTTAGTCGATAAATTTAAAAAAAAGGTTTTTTCTATATTTCTAGAGAATTGAAAATTAATTTTTTCTTTTATTTACAATATTCAATGGTACTAGTTCTTTGTGTTTTGGTATCTAATTTTGGTTAAGTATATTGTATTATACAATTTATTTCATACAATTATCATTATACCTACATACCTACGTTCCTACATACGTCACATCTGACCTCGTTAAATTAGGAAATTCTAAAACCTCTTTAAAAATAAATATACTCTCAAAGAACTTTTGCGCCACTAATTATTAAAAACTGACTAAAATTAGAACCCTAGCTGCGTTACTCCTTAACCTTTTAAGGACTGGACTTGTCGATATATCGACCACCAATTTTGTCAGGCACTCCACGTGACATATTCTTTCATTTTATGCACAAATATTG
>UXGD01000295.1:0-69445 GCA_900474315.1 Torymus auratus
GCCTATACTATATAGACCAATCAAATGAGTCTACAACAACCAATAAAAACAGTCTTATTGTGATGACAGATTTCATCCATCACTTTTTTAAAAGAGGATTATAAATGATGCTAGAATGCACGAAGATAGAATTTTTAGAATCTTGTACTAAGAATACTAACAAAAAATTGCACACCCTCCAGCGAATGAAATTGAGTCGAGTCGATTTCTAGTATCTAAATACAGAGCCGAGCATTCGTAATTACAGGTCATAGGTACTTTTTCTTGCGATATGGGCCATCTAATCTCAAATATACTTTACTTCGTAAAGGTGGTGTCTAATACCGACCTCTATTATGTGACCGACCGTACCGTACCGGACAGCGGTAATTCGTTATAACTCGATTATTACTACAATATTAGGGGCTTATCAAAATTCGCTTGCCCTACCTTTGAGTTGAAATTTCAAGGACACCTTTAAAAATTCTTGAAACGAAATTTTATCATTTTTCGAAGAAGTTTTGAAGGTGTGTTGAAATTTTTACTTGAAAGTTTGCAGAATTATTGATAATTACTCTAGGCAAGGCAAGGAATTTAGATACGTTGCTAATAAATTGTAGCAGTAATTGAGTTATACCGATTTATTGCTGTCCGACCGTTACAATGGGTCGCGTATATAGTAGAGGTCGGTATTACACACGCCCTTAAAAAATTGTCTCTTTTATTTACTGTCACTTTTCAAGTATTTATGCTACGAAAATAAGAAAAGAGATGATACAAGTTGACAGCAAATGCCAAAATATAAGTTCTGTTTCGTTAAAAAATATTAATTCGTAAGGAAATTTATCAATAATCAAAGAGCGTAAGAAAGTATAGTTAGATATTTTCCTTGTTTTCTAACGATTTTATGGGAGGCATTTTTAACTATTTTCTTACGCTATTTTTGATCGCTTATAATTTCCTAAAACATTTTTTAACGAAACATAGCTTAAATTTTAGTATTTATTTCCTACTTGTATAATCTCTTGTCTTATTTTTGTAACATAAATACTTGCGAAGTGACCGTAAATAGAAGAGACATTTTTTAACAAACTAAAGCATATTTGAGATTACATGGCTCATATCTCAAGAAAAAGAGGCCATGAAAACAAAATTAGGATCACTGTGCTTCATTTTTAGATAAGAGAATACGACTTTCGAAGTTCCGTGAAATTTCGTTCCCCGAAGGGTGTGTACTGCAAATTAACAATGATTTGAAGTAATTATTGCTACTAGTATTAAGAAATATATAATAATATATTACTATCTGGTTCCAAACTTCTGTTTTACTGGCATAACAACGTCGTTAATCATCGATCCTCTTGTTTATAGGTGATTAAAAATCTGCAGTTGCATTACGGAAATTTGTACACGGACAGCAACGTCATGATAAGCGCGACCCACACGCACTCAAGTCCCGGTGGATTTATGATGGACGTACTCTTCGACATCTCGACCTACGGTTTCGTGAGGGAATCGTTTAATGCTCTGGTCAATGGCATCACTAAGGTATTATTATTCTCGATGTAACGCGGAAATGAATTTGTTTCGTGCGCTCGTCGCAGCGAACGAGCGAACGAACGAACGAATTGTCTTTAAACGAATGAATCGACCTTTAAATCGTCTGCTTCCGTTTCAGAGTATAGACAAGGCTCACAACGCTATTGTTCCCGGACGGATATTCATTACACGTGGCGAAGTATTAGAGGCCAACATCAATCGGAGTCCATCGGCCTATCTGAACAATCCTGAGGAGGAAAGAAACAAGTAATTAAAATCTTAATGTACATCTTTAACAGTAGCTAATGGATATTTGCATAAAATAGTACATTACGATACGTGTGACTTAAGTGGCCCATTATTGCATGCGCCCGAGCGCAGCGAGGGCGATAATTCACGTCGTGCAGTGGGACACTTGAGTCATAAGTATCGTATACTATTTTATAGCGCGTTTACTTGATAAGCACGGTGCAATAATCGACTACTTAAGTCACAGATAGGCGTGACCTAAGTGCGGATTTAGGTCACACCGTGCTATAAATGCAGGTTTTTACAGATGATTTAATTAAAATTGCTTCATAAGCTGAATTTATACTTTATTTTTGTTTCAACTACCTTATTAAAATGAAAAGTTATTCTCCTTGAGATAAGAGTATTTAGCTTTAGAATTTTTTTCAATGTTTTATTATGTATAGCATTATTTGTTATTAGACCGTATTTTGCAAGAAAAAATTCGCAAAACTATAGAGAGATGTAATTGAAACACACTGTTTTTTGTGTGTAAAATACATTTTTACACATAGTATGCGTAAAAATGCATACACACGGAAAACGGTGTGTAAAATCGAATTTTACACATACGACGTCAAAATAGTATATTATACAACAAATATGTAAAATACGATTTTACACACAAGTAGCGATCGAATGCACAAATGTAATATTTTTACGCATACTACTATGTGTAAAAATGAATTTTACACATACTATGTCAAAAAATATCGTATACAACACGTGTGTACGATTTACACACTCGTAGCGATCGAATGCTATTCGATCGCTACTTGTTGAATAATATACTATTATTAACTATTTTTGGGGAAAATGCTCATCTACTGGTGGGTGGTCAGCTACTGGGAAAGTCACCCTAGTCTGAGTTACTTTATTTTCTTATAGATTTATTCCATTTTACAAATTTATCAATATTTTTTCTAGCAATATTCGAAAAAATCTTAAAAAATGATTTTTTTATATTTTAATTTTTGACATTTATTGTATTTCTTATTCATTTTTCAGATATGCATATGATGTAGATAAGGATTTAGTGCAGATGCAATTCATGGCCGCGGACGGACACCCCCTTGGTGTTATCAACTGGTTTGCCGTTCACCCTACCAGCATGAACAACACGAATCACCTTGTGTCCAGCGACAATGTCGGCTACGCCTCGATCCTTTTCGAGAAACGCGTTAACAAGAACGCGATGGTGGGAAAGGTAATATTCGCGAAATTTTCTTAAAATAAGCCAAAGGGCGAGGTGATTAGCGTCGCTGATGAAATACTCGAGAGTTTTGAGCCGTTAAGTTTAATAATTACGTGCCCCTTGGCTTTAATTAATCACCGTTACGACGCTAGCGCGAGCCTTTGTCACATGTAAGTTGAAAGAAGGCCGAGCTCCTTCAAGTATGAGGTACGCAATGTCTTTGATGTATGCCGAGTTGCGAGCACTTCAGGCGCGAGCAAGCGCGTGCGTAAGCTTTATAATGTTCAAGGAATGTCTTTTTTGCGCTGCATGATTGTTTGCTTTGACCGACTGTGTAATTATCAGAAAAGTAATTAAATTTTTTAACTTATTCTTGAACTTTCGTGTATATTTTAGAAGGATAAACAGAAAATGTTCATTATAGATTTTTATTAAATATAAAAATCCTTGCATATCTGTGATAATCTAAGCTAACAAAGAAAGTATTATTATTTTCTTTCAAATCCGTGAATATTTTAAGCAGAAAAAACTTTTAAATAAATACTATTTCGCTCAGATTAATAATATCAATTATTCAATAATTAATTTAAATGGTGGATTTATTAAATTAAAATTCTAAATTAAAATGTTGTTAAAATAACCGGAATTTGTAATAAAAAAAAAATTGATCAATATGGTTCAGTTATTAGATAGATCATGGATCAGTTCAATAGTGTATTTAAATATTATGCTAGTAACGTAGTCATAATGCCATTGAATAATATAAATTTTGGAGATTTCGGAAAAAACAGACATCTAAGGGGTTCTTCGGTGTTCTAATGAATATTATATTCTTAAAACTCTGGGAGAGGTGTACAAATGTAAATTTTTTAAGTATTTTCTTAATCATCATTTTAAGCAAAATGATAATTTTTTTTATGGATTTCCAAAATCGAAAAGAGATTCAATTATATTAAAAAATGTATCAATCAGGCTTCTTTTAGATATACTTATGCAAATAGGATGTGTAACTTCGGATAAAGGAAGCTAATAGGGCGTAAATTTAATTATTTTTGAAACGTCTAAAATTTGTGCTACCAACAAAAGAATAAAAAATATCATATTTAAAAAGTTTGGATCAAGATACTAAATGAAAAAAAATTATAAAATGCCAAAGTATTTAGTACACATGGAGACAAATTTTAATTAACAAGTTTTCCGCCTATAAATAACATAATTATTCTTTTTTTTTCTTTTACTAAAGTTCAGATTTTTGTAAATTTTAATTTATAGGACAGTTTTATAGTTGGCACTTTTAAAGTTTTTTACGTATTTTCGGTTCTATGAAATTCAGATCATCGTTTTATGCTTGTCATCGCTTGTGATGTATAAGAACATTAGGGTATCCGTTATTTAGCAATTTTTTAATTTTCATAATGTCTGGGCTGATTACTGCTCTGGGTCACGAGCGATACTGGCTCTTCTTTGAACCGCTATTTAGACTGATTGAAAAATTGTATAATGGTTTTTAAGATATTTGTACGCCGATAAAACGACCTTCTTACATTTTTTGGTATTTTTAGACATTTTCTAGTTTTGCAAGCTTCTATACTTCAATAGAAAAAGCTTTATTTTTTTTAATCGTTAAAATTCGTCGAATCAAGCCTGAGATATGTGCATTTGAAGTTAGCTCATTTTTTAATATTTGATGTTTTATTTAAATCATTCTCAACACACCACGAGAGTGTCAGGTATACGGATCACGGATTCGGCTAAAACTTTAGAATATATTTTTGAATGTCGAAATATTATGAAAGTTACAATACTAGACCCTAACATTCCTCAAAACTCAACTTGTGGACTCTTTTAGCTTTATTTTGAAAAAAATCTTAGAAAATTCCTCTTCTTGAAACGGTATTCATTTAATCTTGGGAAGTTTGAAAATTTGAATCACTTAAAAAAAAATTAAATTAGAGAAAACCAAATTTTGTTTACTTTTTTCTGAATGAAAAAATTTTAATTCTTTCTAAAGTAATGAAAGTTTAAAGTTGAGTAAAGAAAGTGCACCAAAATGTGCATGAAATCAATTAGCAAATTTTAGGATGCAAGAGTAAATAAAGTATTACAAGATTATTATTAAATATTATTATTAAATTAATAAAAGTAAAAATATTGATAAAGTACTTATCATTTTACAGTGCGGCGTTAATCCATGTGTCACGAAACTGCGAGGAAGAAAATCAATAGGATTTTTAAACTAAGAGAACGTCTATATACCTACTAGGCTTTGGGCTTTCGGGTAATGCGATACAACTCACCTCAAAATCTGAAAAGTAAACCAGTACGATGAACATACGTTTGTTGTATCGTAGATCTGTTCTCCTTTTACCTCGTGTTGTGAATTTATAAGGTGACCGACAACGATTTCTTTACGCATTACCCAAAAGTCAAAGCCCAAAGCCCAGTATGTAGACAGTCTCTAAGGACACAATAATAGTCAATATGATAATTTAATTAATCAAATAATATTGTATCCTACACTTCCGCGCTACGAATTCAGATAAAATCGGAGCAGGAGAATCGAAACCGAATAGTCAAGCAAAATACTAGTACTTATGGTATGTAGCAAAACTTTTGAAGATGGATAAAATAAATTTATGTGTCCACTTAAATATAGGGTTGCAGGCACTATTCATTTCATTGGTACACGCGACGTAATAAGCGTCGAATATTTTACAGGAAAAGAGAACATCTAAGTTGATACTGATTTACATAAAACATATCAAATTTTGAAAAATGAGCTAACTTCAAATGCACTTATCTCGGGCTTGAATCAACGAATTTTATAACGATTAAAAAAAAGAAACAAAGCTCTTTCCAAGACGAAAAAAATGATAAGGACCTTGTAACATAGAAGCTTGCGAAACTATTAAATGAGTAAAAATACCAAAAAATGTCGTTTTTTCGCGGCTCAAATATCTTAAAAACAATTATACAACTCTTCAATCAATCTAAATAGCGGTTCCTTGGTATAAATATATTATAGAAGAAAGCTCTTAAGCAGTTTGTAAATTGATTTTTATGACCAGACATTTTGAAAATTTAAAAATTGGTAAATAACGGACACCCCAAAGAACATAATATTAATATAGATACCCACAATGTTATATTTAATGTGGTGCTTACAATAATTTTTTTCTTTACTTTTATAAGAGTTGATAGATTATAGTTATTCATTATACTTTACATTTCTTCTGTACAACAATTATTTATGAATTAAAATTATAAAGGCTGTAGGAAAAAAATAGATAATCACATATTATTTTATCGTGATTGCAGGGCGATTTCGTAGCAGCTTTTGCATCTACTAATTTAGGGGATGTTTCACCAAACACGCGTGGACCAAAATGTGAATTTTCCGGAAAGCACTGCACAGCTCAGTACACGTGTTCCGGTAAAAAGGAAATGTGTTTCGCATCCGGACCTGGAAAAGACATGTTCGAGAGTACCAGCATAATTGCTCACAAAATATTCGACGAAGCATGGGTAAGTTTCATTTAAAACTTAATTTCTCTTATTATGTATTTACCTGTAATTTAATTAATAAAACATATCATTTATACGTATGTATGTATTCTTATTTTTTATTGAAAAAAATATATATTTTGATTTAATAGTTAAAAATTACTATATTGAATTAAGATAGTTACAATTACTTTCTAAGTCGAATTACCGATTTTTTGTTTTCTAAATTTTTTTCTATTGATCTCCCTTTCCGTTTTCTTGACACAAAACAATCCCTTATATCTTCAATATAGAAATGTCAAATGTTTTAAATAAAGAAGGAATCGAAATAAATATACAAAAGTTATTTTATTGCATTAAACAAATGTTGGCTATATGAAAGTTATATACTAGACACGTTGCAAAGTATTCCTGAATAAAATTTAGTTCGAATATTTACTACTTTTTCAAGCATAGAATCTATAATAAAATTATGATATCAGTAAATTTGTTTTCATCATTTATACACGAGATTTATTGAATGTACGTTAAAAATTGAAAGAATG
This sequence comes from Torymus auratus, assembly GCA_900474315.1. Classification (NCBI taxonomy): domain Eukaryota; kingdom Metazoa; phylum Arthropoda; class Insecta; order Hymenoptera; family Torymidae; genus Torymus; species Torymus auratus. The sequence goes on from UXGD01000295.1 coordinate 7,051, forward strand.
CTCTTTCGGATCCAGTTTATATAAATTCATTTGCAGGCTTGAAAGTGTTGAAATTACATATTAAAACATCTTTTGAATTCTTAATGAGGTTGTTACTCATACACAATGAAATTTTACACTAAAATTCCAACAATAGGTGTGACATACCACTTTTAGCGTGAGAAAGTGCAATGTGCATAAAGATGGTGATATAATCGTTTAAATATACGTTAAGGTAACAATGTATGTTGCGTTTAAAGTTTCGACGTGAAAATTGGTGCGAACATCATATTTGTATTAAATGCAAGAAGAATAGAAAAAGATATATAAGTCTATTAGCATTTTAAGGTTCACACTTATTTAACAGCTACAATTTCATAAAATACTCTTTTATGAAAAGATAATTTATTTAAGACTATATTTATTACTCAATGAATAAAATTTATGAGAGAATTTCTCAAATTTGAACTTGAGTAATTTAAAAAAGTAAAATATTTCAGTTGAAAATAATATTCTTTTCATTTGGTACAATGTCTTGCGTAACTCTCACATTATCTACTTATGGCTCGATTTTCCTAGATAAGCGAAAACATAATGTCTTAACTCTAAAATGACATAATAATCAAGAGAAAAATACTTAACAACTATTAAGCTATCATCTGTACTGTGCTACTTCTCTTTTTATGTACCTATGATTGCTTGTGTAATTTACTATGTTTTATCTGCAATTCAATCACATCAGCATTAATTTGCTCTCTAATTGTTTAATATTCGAAGACTTCATTATATTTGAATTTTGATCAAATTTTAGAATAGTAAATTTATAATCTACACGTTCAAAAAATGAGTAACTGAAAGAGGTAGGGAAGAAAAAATAACAGGGATGTAAAAACAACGTAAACACAGATAAAAATATAGTAAAAATATTTTATTCAACTCATGAAAAATAAAAGATTCCGCCGTATCGCGGGCTCACAGAGTGTGTGTGTGCGTTGTGCGATGTATGCGCGCGCAAAAGTTTAGCACGCGCCATTATTGCAGACACCTATAACATTAAATAATAATACTCTTCGTATAATCTCAGCGGCCGTGAGACCTTCGTCTCCCAGGCCACAACGGCGCTCCTTAAGTACAGCGTATGCTTTGACACAAAAGCTCCTCCTTCTCGCCTTCGATCATTCTCTCGTCATTTCTCTCTCGTAAACAGAAAGACGCAGAGGCCGATCAATCGTCGCCTATACGCCTCACTTCCTGTCGTAGCCGTAGCCGTAGCCGTGTCCGTGCACAGGCGCTACGTGGATGGGGGCGGCGTGGTGGATCGGCTGCGGGTGGACGGCGTGGCCGATCTTCTTGACGACTGCGTTGAAGCCGTTGTGGTCGTCAGCCGTGTACTCGACGACGCGGATCGTGCCGTCGGGCTCGTTGACGCTGTAGGAGCCCTTGACTACGTCACCGTCGCGTTCCTCGTACGCAGACTTGACGTCGCCGGTGTGAGGGTCGTTCACACCGTAGTTGTACGCGTATTTGGGGTAGGCCTGCGAACACGAAGAGTGTGCGTGAGTGAGTCGGCATTTCCTTGGGTTAACGAGGTAGTTACAGGAATGCGCGTGTGGTATTTTAAGAACCTATTGTGTTTTTTAATCGAAGGAGGTCCGGAATGCAATAGCTTATGAGCTTACGTCATATTGGTGCAAGAAGTTAGTGGGCTTGTCGCGTGCCTACTTCGGGAGTGTTTAGGCGATTGCACCTATGACTTGCCTCAAAAGATTCGTGGACGTTAAATGGTCGTTAAAAAAGATGTGTAAATATTTTTTCCTCTTTTAAAATAATGAAATTCATACTTTATATGAAGGGCAAGTCTATTTACGTCAAATACATTACTAAAGCGATTACTAAAAGTCTCAAGCAGATCTTAATTATGGCGTTATTGGGTTCACGTCATTACCTTAATGGCGGCAAGTTATGAAGAATAATAAAACTGGAATATATTAAATTTACATGCTCTTATTTGCCCGACCGTCCAAGTTTGCATCAATAAAAATTAATTCAAAAAATTTTTTCTTGCAAATAATTTTACATCATTATTACGATACAGAGCGGCTCAAACGTTTATTATTCGCCTCGTGATATAACGCGCTGTAACATACGCTTATATATTCGAATACCATACACCAAAGTAGCGAAATTAAAGCGTTGAGAGGGTCATATAACTTTGAGAGAAAAAGCCTGTTTGAACGTCACATTTGGTAACATCGAACGAGAGTCTGAGCTTTCCTAAACGGAGCCGGCGCCGGGGTAATCGCGTTCCGCACGTCTCGCTTGATCCTTCAATTAACTATCTTTCCCTTCCACTTGATCACGCGACAAGTCACTGTCCAAAAAGGATTCGCTATAATACATTTGCGGCACGGGCGCTTCTATATACTAATGAGCTCAACCAGAATGGCGAGGTTCAATCGTATTTTTTCGTTTGCGGATAAAGAATGCCAAAAAAATTCTAGTGAAATTCTAGAAAAGAAATCTTCACGCTTTCAGACGCCGGCAAAGTAATTTCAAAAGGGTATCTACGAAGTTTGCATAGATTCGAGTAATATGAAAAAATAATATTCAAAAAAATATTCTCTACCCATTTTTAAAATTTAATAAAATCTTGAAAGGGACGTGAAATTCAATAGAATACCAATGAGGTAGATAGGTGGTACCTGTATGAAAAAGTTTGTATGAGACCGCCGGAATATCACATCAAACGAAAGTAATCTTCTTATGAAACCGAACCTTTGTGCATTTTCGCTTGTGCACATTCATAGAAATTGTCTACGGAACTTTATAATACAGTGAATTTTGTAAATTCATTCTTAATAGCTTTCAAATGCCAGTAACGTTAGTAATTCTATAAGACTTTTTTTCTCAACGATGATATGCATTTTCTTTCAATATCACACAATTACATGTTCAAATACAGCATTATATATATTTTTTTTCCATTTTTCAATCTTACGATAACAAACAGAATATTGAATAGGGTACAGTGATTGATAAAAATAAAAAATCGATCAGCGAAGTTATGAGTGAAAGAAAACATTAAAGATAATTAATTTATAAGATTAAAGAAAAAGACGTTTACTATTTGAACAAAAATGTTTAAAAATTGAGCTCCTAAAAATACAAGAAAAGGTTTGCTTACGTAAGTATCTCCATGATGACCATCATCGTCATGATGGTCGTTGTACTCTCCGTGATGTCCGTAGCCGGCGTAAGCAGAGGGGTATCCTCCGTATGCGGCAAGGGGCTGTTGGTAGGCTAGGGCTGGCGCTCCGAGGACGACTTTACCGGGCACAAGAAGGGGTGCACCTCCGTGGTGATAGGCTCCATCGATGTCCAGGCCACCGCCGTAGGCCGCGGCGGCACCGTAGTGCGCGGCAGCACCATAGGGTGCGGCGGCACCGTAGGGCAGCAGAGGAACTGCTCCGGCGAGCGCGCGACCTGCGCAAGCCAGGACGATGAGGAGGAGGCTGCTGGCACTCTGCAATTTCGGAGATAGCGTGCGTGACTCGTTTGTTGATACAGATATCGCGCCGTATTTTTTCTCGTAGGGAACAGGGTTGGTAGAGCTTGGCTTTTTCCGGCCGAGTGGAGAGTAAAGTAAGTGATGGATATCACGGAGGGTTGGGTTGGAGGGTGCGAGATGGGCTGGTGCGAACAAATTAGCGGTTACGGAAGATAAATTGAATCCTCCAGGCTTTATAGGGCGGTTAGTGGGAACGGAATGAGTGCGGTAGAGTTATGATTTGTAGTTGCCAAAATCGTTTAAATGTATGTAAAGCTTTCTATTTTGCCCTTTTTTATTTAATGTCGTCACGGTGTCCAATAAAAATGATGAATGAAAAAAGAAATATTGAAATTAGGAATGAAAAAAAAAAAATTTGTCGTAAACAATCAAAATACGGTTTTATAAATGTTTACACATGAGGCGTATTGCAAGTAATTTTCTTGGGAGATATGATGCTATATAAGGATAAGGTAAAATAACAGAAAATCCTGTTACTTTAAAGTAGCGATACTAAGTCAGTTTTCTGAGAAACCCATTGCAAGTAAAGTATAAACGATGCCGTTTCAAAACCAATGTATTGAAAAAGCATTGTTAGATAAAACGGGTCACGGAAATGCTTTTCGTTGCCTTTATCTTATGTATACGTATACTGAATACGTGTTCATGAATAATGCTCTATCGTCTTCATATAAGAATTCTTTAAATCAATATTCTATAACAGAATATTATAGTTCAATAAAGCTTATAAAATTTACAAAGGAAAACTAATACGACTGTGTCCCTTTGAAATTTTCCTACAATAATCCGTATTAGTTAGATAAAGGTCTGAGAAAAGCTCTTATACTGATAACAGACTTAAGCCTACATTAAATCTGATTTATTAAGTTTGATCTACGATACAAATTTTGAGTTAATTCATTTCAAATGTTCCCGATTGTCAAAATGAGAAATGATAAAAACTGAAAAATCTATTTAGAATAAATGAAAGGAATTAAATAAAACTGATGCTTTTTTTTAAATAAAAAAACGGGCTAGATATACGTTTACAAAATGAAAATATGATAATGTCACTTCTCGAATATTAAGCACCGGCAATTATATCAACAATTGGTTAAGCTCTTCAAGCAAAGCGCACTGCACACCACAATATATTATTAAAAAGCACCAATAAAGCTCGATTTGAAAATCGCACAAAAATCGCTCGTGTATCACAACTGATGGACGTGTTGCCGCGTACCTTGCAGTACATCTTCGAACTGTGTATATCACCGGGGTGTCGTCACTATAGGTACTTGTTGTACTAGCGCAAACCGCGAACTGATAACCAGCACCCAGCATCGCCGGACTTTTATACTCCTCCGCGTGCGCGGGGGGACTCACCTGCCATACGGGGCGTGTGCTCGTCTCTCGGCCACCGGCACGATGGGGGCAGCCACCGTCCGGTTCGCATTAAACGCCTTACCGCCGCCGCCGCCTCGTTGTGTAATTCAAGGTCTGGTTCTCCGCTATACGTCGTCGACGGCGGCGGCTCCTTTTTTCCTCATCAATGAAACTATGAAATTGTTGTGTGTGTATAATACGCGCGCGCGCAGTGTCTCTTACCAAATAGCCCCGGCTCTATTATGGCGAAGGACGCGACGAAAGTCGAAAGTCGCGGGTATAACGCGAGGGGAGGGCAGAAAAAAGTGCGTGCGTGCACGGGAGTAAGAGACAAGTGTAACACGCGCTCGGAATTTTTAGAGAGAAAGAGAGATGCCTGAGTAAGTGCGCGCGACAGATATGATGTATGCGCCGCTCGTCGATTCCGTGCGGCTCGCACATATACTCGTGGACGAGGGTTTCTGTGGCTTCCTGGACTCGTTCTCTTCGCGCGAGCCCGTCGGGACAGAGAAAGATGATGGACGCGTGAGGCTGTCGAAACGGCTATGTTATCGCATCGAGAACACGTGCTTTTCGAGAAATTTTATTTTTTTTCTTTTTCTTACGGGGGATTAATAGCGGTCCCGTCGAAGCTTGATGCAAGAATTTATGTGCGCGGCTCAAGGCTCTAGTGCCGTTTCAATTCATTTTGTCAAATATACAAAAAGTTTAAGCATTTCTATATTGATGAATAAATAACCTTAAATATAACATCAGAAAACAATTCGTTTGAATGAAATTTTCAATCAACTCCAGTACGCTATTTCTTCTTGGCTGAATCAATAAGTTTTTAGAAACTAGAGGAGAATTATTAACCTCGTTAAGGTAGTGTTTGCTTTACGAAAAGGTATATCCATTTTTCATCATTGGCCATTGCGGCCGGCAGCAATGGAATGTTTGTTTTTCATTATAGTTTTCGTCAGAGTCCTGCGTATAAAAATCTGACATTGGTCCTCATAAGAGTTCACTCCATTTACCTTGATACGGTCCAGTTACTTTTTGTAATAATTGGAACAAATATTCATTTCACAATGTCGTTTCGCTAGGGTCGCAAAAAACATCGTGTATCGACTTCATTAAATCTGAAACGTATATATTGTTCACCAGGGCTGTCGCGTAAATATTACTCATAGATGATTAATTCAATTCTTTTATACTTCGCCTCCAAATATTTTAAATAAAAAAAGCACTTTAAATTTTCTTTATAGAACAATTAATTAGCATTAATCAGCGTTTACCTATCCTACATATTGTGCCAAGTATACCTACGAAAAAAAGCATACGCCTAATTACGTATACACAGTACCCGAGCAATGCAAAAAAATGTAATATAGGCAACTATGACTGCCCACGTAAAGCAACAGGACATTGTTTCACAAAAAAGTTCAATAAATCTGTCGAAAAATATCTCCTTCCTCCCATTGATAGTGTGTGTATATATATCTGTACCGTTGCACCGTATTTCGTCGCGGGACAATAAAATTTCACACACGCACCCATTTTTTCGACATTTATGTAATAATTAGCGCGTGTGCGGGTAGCCGCGGGGCCGCGTATATAATGAACGGCCTCGCGCGATATCAATTATGAGGCCGGCCGTCAAGATCGCGGGAAGACGACTTTTAGCGCTCTTATGTGGAGATGAAAAAAATAGCGCGTCGGCCTATTAGCCTTATCCGGCGTAATCAGCGCGTGCATATTATGATCTAGGCGTTACCCATAAGTCACCTCGAGTGTATTCCGCGTGCGCGCGCGCACCTATTTTTACTTCTCTTATACGGTTTTTTTGTTCGAATGAGTCAAGTGCTCTCGCGGGTGTATTCGACTGTATGAGAACGAGAGTCGCGCGCGCGGTTTTACGACACGACGACGACGACGAAGCCGCGATTGTCAGCGCTAAGGTGAGGCGGGAAGAGAGCGACTACTAGATGCAGAGAAAAAAAACGGAGGAGAAGAAGAATGAGTGTCAAGGCGCTAGGTCAGGGGTTTCCCATTATCGGCGAGATGTATCGATTTCCAAATGTCTCTGTGCGGTCGACCGTTGCAAACCACTAACAACGCGCGGATTACACGGGCGTATCGATGAATTTTGGCTGTATGAAGCCGAGCGTAATGCGATTGTTATCCGACGTAATTACCGAGTACCGCATTCGCGAGGTAGCGCTATGGCCTTTCAGGTATAGCGCATCACTTTTGCCGACATTCTGGCGAATTATTCATGATTCCACATCGGCTTAAGCTCCGGGATATGTCTTTTATATTTTACTCAAGCCCTTTTTTATATACGGATAAAAGAAGGATTACGGCGAGTGTACATTGACTGTGTTTCAAAGCTTAAAATTTCAATGTTTGTGGTATAAGTGCGTTATGCAAATTTTATGTGAGTATAAAATTATTTAAAATAATAATAGACATTAGGCATAAATTTAATTGAACTTGACAAATTTTGTAATAATTTTAGTAAACTACGTTTGAAATCGTAAAGTTTTATAATTCAATAAATAGTTAAATTGATGAGCATGTCGATTAAGTTATTTCTAATTTCGCAGTAGTCTTATCTCCAAGTAATACCTGAAAAATAAAATATTAAATTCCTTCAGAACTAATTGATACTTCAATCGAAATTATTCAGTCGAAGGAATATCAAATAAAGCATTTAATTACTGTTCTACTTTGAAGCTGCCTTCGCGATTTTTCTCAGTAATAAGTCCATACGACTCATTCAAGTGTCTGTCTTCGATATTTACATAATAATTTATCATAATTGCTATGTATGGGTTTTCTCTGGGCATGAACAGTGTTAATATAGCAAAAACTGCTTTTATTTTTATTGATAATAAATAAAGTACTAAACAAACACGTTTTTTGTGCTTCGTGACCGAACGTTCGCGTTTTTTTTACGATGGTTTAAAAAAAGAGTCTCATTGTCGTATTTCGAAACGGTAGTCATCTTTATTCTCTTTATGGTTATAGAGAACGATAAATAAAGTGGAAATGTAGGTGATGTTTCCAATTTGCATTCATCGTAAGGAAACGTCCTTTTTATGAACGTAACATGATATGGCAATGCTCCAATGGGAACTTACAGTCCTTTTTCATCAATATCAACGGGAATGGAATAGATAGGAAATCAACTTTTATTTTCGTACGTGTAAAATGGCAACGATCTTAAAGAACTAACAGTATATATTTCGTGGAAGTTGTTAAAAAAATTCGCAAAACCGATTTAGATATCAATCTGATCCTTGCAATTCATCATTTTTCCTTCAGAACAATTTTATCGTCGCTCTGGCCACGTTTTGCGATTATTATTTGCTTCGTAGTTATACGGATAGCAATAAATATAAATGGAAAATGTTGGCGAAGTTCTCGATTTTAGATTGTAGTTACGGTAACAGTACGCTCTTTATGAATGTCATGCGATAACGCAATGTCCTGCGGAGAATCTAATCATCATTCTCCCTGGATGCGCATTGAGAACGCAGAAGAAGGGAAGTGAATTCTTGATTGATGCATCAGCGAATTATTTACAGCTTGTCATTTATTTCTTATTGGAGCATAAAGTAGCGTTAGGATTATCATCAATATATCGACATGAATAATATTGTTTTATATTTCGATAATATCTATCTTTGTTGCTCATGCGTTAAAAGTGATTCATGATTTTAACAATTTAATTACGTCTATATAATTAATATATTATATATATTTTAGAATAACGTATCAGTAGTAAATTTATTTTTTACATAAAATTCACTATTTTCAATTGAAATAGTTCAATGTAAATGTAAGTTTTTTGTTATCCATTGTATAAGGTGGTATTTTAATGATTGTAATTTAAAAGTCTAATGCAAAATCATTGCTAAATAATATGCATTAGTAAACAAGGAACCGTAATTACTTAATTTGAAGGACATGAGTATGTTTTCCAAATTATAATTTTTGCATAAGATACCTAGTTTCACATAAAAATAAAACTAAAATATTCATGTGCCAAGTAAAATATTTTAATTTTGTTGACTTACAATTATGATTGTAATATGCTGTTTGCAAGTTTTTATATGAAACTCACAATTTATTCTGCGTATAGTTTGAAAATAGTTGTGGAAAGAGTACTATAGAAAAGCAGAGATTCAATAGGCTAGGAAAACAAAAAATTTAGGCACAGACATACAGATATCGATGATGAAATCTTGTATCTAATCTATAACGGTTAATCATGCCCGTGACGTTAACTATTATGTTTTCGAATAAATTAGATGAATAATGCACCTCTTTTTACTTTACACATATTGCCAGGATGAAAAAATTACTTATTTTTTCAACGTAGAATAACTAATCACTACATGTTGATTTCATACAAAAATTATGAACGTAAAAAATCAAATTTTATATTGTTTGTATACTTATTATCTGTATTTACATGAAAGAATTTGTAATGTTATTAACGTATATTTGAAACTAGAAGTTTTCAAAATAATTAGTGTTATGCGTCAATTACACCATAAAACGGTCATGCTTTTGTAAAGAAACCAATTTCACAAAAGATAAACATTTTTTTCTTGATATCAGATACGAAAATTAAGTGTTACCATTCTTTTATGTAATAAGTTAATAAGTGAATGAAATTATATCATTTATTATCAATTGTAATTTCATTTTAATAAAGAACAAGAAATAATACGTATCATTTGTGGTTGCTTCACTCTATAATGAAATTAGTTTTTACGTCCATTTACATTCAATTTATCATTTCAATGAGCGAGAAAATTAATAAAATAGTTATGTCTAAACATTCACACCTTATAAATGGTAACATATTTTCGCTTATCTTAAAAAAGGATCTGAAAACTTATAATCCACTCTAAACATGATTGCAATATGTAGCTACATTGCACAATAATCCCCAAAAAAATAATATGTAGAGTTTCACACAGTAATCTAACAACCGTGGATTTTAAAATCTGGCCATTCAAAGCGTCAAAGTCATTGTAATCTTGGGCCGGTTAGAAGTTATGAGCAAAAAAAGAGACTAAGTATCCAAACGCATACGATGCTGAGTCACGAAATTCATACGGTCTACACCAAATATAAGAAAAAATGCGAAGCGAAGCCGCGTTCGTAAATTAATAGGTGTACCTAACCGACAAATTAAGTAACGTACCACACAATCAATATACTTCCTCTTCTTTAACTATAGACGCTGTATGTAACAAGGCGCTACAAAGAAGAACGTAATGGTCCTGTCTTTTGTCTACCCTTAGACGCTCCACGTGTAAGTATATACCTACGCGTTGTCGTATAATATACACACGCGCGTATAGGAGCTTGTTATGCTTATGCATTTATTCGGCGCACGAGCGCACAAATGTGAGTGGCCGCAGACCCAGAGCTTTCAGTATATAACAATGTGTCGGGCTTTAATCGATTCGGCCCTTTTTCCTCGATGTTGCCCCAAGCAACGCTTTCTCGCCTGTCCCCTCGACCCCTCTATTGGACAAAACTTTCAAAGAGATTTCTACGTGGAAATTGCCGCCACTGTCGTTTTCTCCACTAGACTTCTTTGCGTTTCGTTAATCAGAAAGAACAGCATGTAGATCTTGCGCGTAGAGTTCGGCCGGCGCTTCGCACAAGTTGTGGCAAAGCTTTGTTTCTGAAAGGGGATCGATGGATGGATGGGGATAAGTTCGTAGTCAAATAGAAGAATTTTCGGGAAGGGACTTAACATGAAAAATATTTACAAGATGACACATCATAATAATATTTGTATTGCATATATAGTAAGGATACCCTCTATATGTGAAATATGATTTTATTTTCATGGAATGTTTTGCGTGCATCAATTCTAGCTTTTATTTGGATAAATTCATATATTGTACGAATTTATGACAGGGTTGTATTGAAATCGTAATTTAGAAATATTTCGTTCTAAATGCTGGCCTCGCGTGGGTGTGACGTTAGCAGATCCTTTCCAGCGATACACGGTTCCTCCATGTAATATTAAATTTGATTATGTGGTTGAGAGCTTTTAGCACGTACCCTGTATCGTGAAATTTTAAAAAGATTGTCAAAATACACGGGCAACGTCAGATTTACTATTCACTCAAAGGTACAAAAAAAAGGTCTTCATGGCTTCTTTATAGAAGATAAAAGAAAAATTGCATTACGATATGACTATTGTTCCAAATAGCTATTTATCTATCTATATATTCATTTATATCTCAATAATTGTTCTCGCAAATTTCATAATTTGTCCATTTTAAAAGATAAATAAAAATAACCAACATCCTCCAGTAAATAGTGAAAATTATCGAATTTTACTTATTTTTTTTTGTTTATAATTTTATTAAAATTGGCACTAGATTATCCCTTTACACAAATTTCATATATAAAAGCAAAATAGCAGTATAAGCGCAAAGTATTTATAGAAATTTTCATATTAGATTTTATTTTATTCATTTATTCACAAAACAATGTCTTCACAGATAAAGAACTTTAATAATATAAAATCGGCGTTCATTCAACTTTGTCGTTACAGAGAACAAACGATATCCATCTCATTATGATTATCGCCAGCAGCAATTAGCATTTTCCGACCTTGATGGCAGCTCATTAGCACCCACACAATGTCCTCAGTGTCAAAGTACCTTCTTCTTCGTTATATTAGTAGTAGTAAGCCGGGAAGCGATTGTAGTAGTAATAATCTGGCCGACTAAGATAGCCAGCCGTACCGTCGTAATAGTAAGGATAGCGGCCGGGAAATCCTCCGCCGAGGGTCGGGAAGCCAGATGTGAAGACGTCATCGGTAGTATGGGGCACGTAGTGGCTGCTGTAGGATACTGCGTACTGCGGGTACTCCTGCAAGAATGCGATCGTTTTTTGCATACACGATAGACATTATAGTCGGTTAATGCTAAGAAGGTTGGGCTGTTATGTCAGGTGCGCTTGTTTGTTTTGATTTATACGAGTTTTTAGAGGACGCGTGGGCGATTACAAGTTTGCTTCGCGTTGTTATTCGATGAGTTCGCGTTCGAGAAACGATGTCATAAAAAGTATAAAGTCCGCTTAACGATCATGCGGTATATCGATACAGTCGCTTTCGTTTGAACAATTTTTTTACACGCCAGTTCATGCTAATGGGAAAAATATTTTTACGATGAGTCGACATCAGTTTGAATTAACGATTCTGTTATATATTCCTGGGCTTTTTTGTATGGTTTCATTGAGTTGGATAATGATATTACAGTGACAAACAAAATGTTTTGAATTCAACAAATGGGCCAATTATAATTCATTTTCTTGCTAGTTTTAAAAATAAGCAGCTTAATTTTTTATTGTGTGTGTTCGCGTATGTGTGTGTGTGTGTGTTTGTGTGTGTGTGTTAGTGTGTGTGTACGTGTGTGTGTGTGTGGCTCGGAAACATAGAGGATATTCAGTATGATGGAAGTAGGTTGACCACGTGCTGAATGTTAAGAAATTTGTGGTGAAAAATGTAAGAGAGAAAATAAAGGGCTGAGTTAGGTACACACTAAAATGTAAAACGTTCGCGTGGTTCAGCATTCTTAATTTTCTAACAGAGGCGAATGCTTTCTTTGAAGAATTCTATAATGGAAAGTGTGGGAGGAAAAATTTGAAAAACTTTGCTTCAAAATTAAAAAATTGTTTCAGGATTTCAATAAAAGTATGATGTGGGTACTTTTATTTTTAAACATTATTTGACTTGCCTTCTTTTTTAAACGAATTAAATAGTTAAGCAATGGCGAAAACTTTCTTAAAGTAAACTTAGATTTTAAAGTTTTTGTCACATTCACTTAGATATAATAAGTTTACACGGGTTTTGCATTTTTGAATGTTGTTCAATAAGTGAGTCTTCGCAAATTTACGCCAAAGAGTGTATTCTGTTGCAAAAGAATTAAATATATTACTTATTAAGTATATTAACTATCTTGCAAGTTAGAATACCGTGTTCTTTTTATAAAAGATAAGTGAGTTTTTATAACATAGATATGACAATTTTTAAGAAAAGATTCTATTATAACTTACTTTTAAAGTTTAGCTATCTTTAAAAAGGTTTATCGGAGATCATTATTACTAGCAAGGATCAATACACACCCTCCGAGAAACGGATTTTAATGGGGCTTTGAGAGTCGATTTCTGGTATCTCAAAATGAAACCCAGCGTCATAGTTATTCCATTAAATAGACTCTTTTTCTTGCCATCTGAGCCATCTGGTTTCAAATATATACTTTATTTCGTTAAAAAATTATAACTCTTTTATTGACTGTTACTTTCCAAGAATTTATGATACGAAAACGAGAAAAGAGATTTGAAAATGAATATGAAATGCTAAAATTTAAGATTCGTTTCGTTACAAATTACAATTTATGATAACGGGAGAAAATGGTTAAAAATTTTGCTTTTTTTAATGATTTTATGGAACGTATTTTTAATTATATTCTTGCGCTATTTTTGATTGCTTATAATTTCCCGAGGAATTAACATATTCTTTACCGAAACAGAGCTTGAATTTTAGTATTTCATCTACCGTTATAATTTCTTTTCTCGTGTTCGTAAAATAAATACTTGCGAAGTGTCCAGTCCCCATAGAGACCATTTTTAACGAAATAAAATTAATATAAAATTACATGTTTTATATCTGAAGAAAAGGGGTCTATTTGATGGAATAATTATGAACACTGAGTTTCATTTTTAGATACCAGAAATTTCTCAAAACCTCTCAAAGTCCGGTTGAAATTCGTTTCCCGGAGGATGTGCACTCTCCTTGTAAGTTGTACCTATCAAACAATCTTGTTGATATAGATTTTCCCAAAAAGCGCATAATCTAATTTTTAGAAAAAAAAAACAAAAACATTTTGCAAAATACGTAAATCACGGATAGAGCAAATTTCCAAACAACCAAACATATTGTGTTACCAACACTCCTCTCCTCAATCACGCCTTATCAGGAGAACTCTGCACAACGGAAAACAAAGACACAACTTTTCTGGCCTCACAAGGGAGGAAAAGCCTGCGAACGGCGCAGATGCCGCGCAATTATTTCACCCCCGTTTATCCGGCGTATAACTGCGCCACCGTGGCCGCACGCGTAAAGCATCCCCGCTGCCGCGGCACGCATTCATCTATCCGCGCTGACGAAAATTTCCAATATCGCCATCACCAAAACCAGCCACGTAGGCAGCGCGAAACACAAAGCAATAATTCACCCAGATATCGCTTGCCCTCGCAATATCTTCCTCGGAAAGCGCATCGTGTGTAATATGCGGGGGTGAGAGACTCACGTAGTAGCCAGCGCCAGGAGCGTAGCCGTAGTCGTCGCCCTCGTAGAGATTTCCGAGGCTGCCCGCGTAGCCGAGGGTTGAGAGGGCGCCCGAACCGAGAGTCCGAGTCACGGCCAGCGGGAAAGTAGCCGCGTAGGAGCTGCTCGCGAAGCGCGCGTCGCTTATTTCCCGCTTGACGGCTGGGGAGGGGGCGGCGCTAGTCGTGGTCAGAGCGACAAACGCCAGAATTACGTGCAAGGAGATCGACTGCGGAGAAGAGAGATAATTAAGTGTTTAAACTGGCTGCACTCAATATGAATATTATTATTATTATACGTTATTTTACTCATTTTTACTGTGCATTCAGTTATGGCTAAGTAATTTTTATCAAATTCGTGTATTATTCCAGGCTAAAACAATGAATGCATTGAGGATTTGAAACTAATGAAAATAGTTTTACGATAAAGTGTTTCAAATGCATTATTTGAATAACTCTGCTGTTTCATTCGTTTCCATTTTCATTAACGCATCAAACCTGGAATCCACCCATAGGAGGGAATTCCTGGAGAAATTTCTGTAGAAAATCTTGCGCAGAAGTAACTGCAATGTTATGCAAAGATTTCGCCCACACGAAATTCTATAGGAATTTATCCAGAAAGTACTGTATATTTATACAACTAAAATTAATATGAGTATTACTACTGCGAAGGCTAACACTCAAAGTGGAGCTTGATGTGCACATTTTAATTTTTACTTTATTATTAAAAAAAAATTATTATTAAAATTTAAAGTGTCTGTGAATCTGTTACTACTTTGAGTGCTATCATTCACATCGTATATTACTATTTACATTGAAAGTTTTAGTCACCTGCATTCACTTCTTAATGTTATAGAATAAATGACTGTATCTCGATAAGTTATAAAGTATATACAGTATAATGAAAAAATGCAATTCGAGAAATAGAAATTTCAGATATATAGCTTCGCGATATACCTTACAAACGACATAAATATAATATGCTAACCTTAACCATCCTGTTTCCTGGACACTGCAGTTTATTAATGACTGGAGATAAACCTCGTAAATGTGATTTATATACTAAACAACATCAGAAAAATTCGTTCTACGTTATTTTCTGCCATCGGTGTCATTGAAGATTTCTCTTGCGCTCGGATGAAAAAGTGACAAGTATATTTATGTAGGCATTATTAATATTACATATACAACCGTAATTCACGTGATTGCAATCCTACGTTTATGAGGTTAATTAAAAAAAACCTACGTAAACAGACTGTGCGCGTACCATAAAACATGCGCCGTCGCGCAGCACTTTTCAGCGCTTTTCCTAGACAAATAAGTATTTAGTCCATGTTTGAGAGCGCGTAGGTATACTCATTGCGATGCGCGGGATCGTTATAATGCACGGGTCTCAAAAACATCGTAAACATGCGGTGCACGTACACACACACACATTCCTCACCGAAGAAAAATAGTTTTCAAAAAGTTTACATCAAATACAAAATAATTATGTAAGCCCGTGGATGGTGTCCGAGTCCTCCGACGACGTTTCACCGCGGCTATAGGAAAACCCAGCGCTCACAAGGAGAAACGTGTCAACGGGTTATATAATATTAAGAAAAGAAAAAAAGAATATTACTTCTGGCTCGCACGCGCAAAAGATCGTCTCATAGTGTCACTTGCGCAAAGAGGCATACGCGCAAGGAGAGAAGAAAGTTTCAACCAGCTACACGTAGGTAGAGCATAATGCACGTACATACAGCCGAGCTGTTCATATACGTTGCGAGTGTTTTCTCACGTTTTAAATTCATAATATTCATCACGCGCTCGCTCGCTAACCATTATGTTAATTTCATTGACGCGGAGGAGTCAGCGTCTCTTCGCGAGTCGTGTAATTGGAGCACTGCTTTTTCTTTTTCTCTCTCGCTCGCTAGCTTCTTGATGCACAAGCGGTGGATGAGTTCACGGTGCGCGCAGGGATTTGCATGATGACGTCTAGGAAACGATTAGCATTGTTGCCGAGTAATGAGATGAGGCACACGGGGTTTAGCTGTGAGAATGAACTCAATATATCGGCATGGAATTCTTGGTTATATAATGTTTGTTGACACTCACTGTGAGATTTTTTTTTCTACACTCTATCGATTTTTGTCGGTATACGCGAGGTCTGTTTATAGGAGATTTTCTCGCAATTCGTAATGAGTATAGTTTATGAATAATTGATTTAAGGCGTGCTCCTTTTTATGCTAAGTCTTTCAAAGGATGAAGTAACTCAGTACCTACGCTGTTTTTAAACTCATTATAATTATTGGACCTAGTTATGTTTACTTTGAGTTGTAAATAAGAGATTCTTACGTTTCATTCTCAAATAACGTATATCTCATTATACTGGCTTATATCTATATTCAATTAATAATTTTCAATTTATTGAATCTTTAACCCAAAAAATATTTACTTATATATACTTAGTTTTTGTATACAATGACCTTTACAATATTATTGGCTGCTTATATTTACATTTATAATGAAAAAAAAGGTCAATCTACAAAGTATAAGGCCTCCAAACTTCTTATCTGCTTAACAGTTCTAACATCGCATTCAATCCATTATCTTTCTCCCATCGTCCAATTACACTCGAGCGAAATTAGCAGCCGGCCCGAGAATCACCAGCCGCGCTCACGCACACAAGCTAATCAAATCCGCTCTCTATTATCGTATCCTTTTCCGCAGTTACCGTATCATATACACTCTTGCTCTAGCGCGAGAGATCACGATCTCACGTTCGGAGGCTGCGCGCTCAAAAAAGACGCCAGCAAAAAGCTATATAGGAGCTGTGGTGGAGGCGTGAGCGCGAACTTTGCGCAACCGCGGGCACGCAGCATTGCCGGCTTTTTTTTACCGGAGCGAGGAAAGAAAGCGCAAAAACGCACGTATAAGGGTCCTTCGAGAGTATTATATACATATATACGCACGCGCGAGAGCTGAGAGGACTACTGAAACGCGTTCCGCTTCGAAAGAGCGTAAGTATCCCGTACGACGTCCTTCTATGTCGGGAGGCTGGCGACTAAGAGCTTTTCTTCGGCCTTACGCGCCTATACTTGCATTTCTTTTTGTTCTGCAGAAATAACTCTTTTTTTCGAGAGAGTGCGTCTATTGCAAATTAATTTTTTTGAGCCCTGCTATTTATAGTTACATTAATTTTGGATACAATAAGACATTTTTGGAGAGTTAATTATTTTAAAATGATTAACTTTATATATGCAGTTGGAATAAATTATTATCGAAAGCAAATATTTAAATGTTTATACTTACGTTAAGGTGTTGTTTCGAAATTCATGTATTTATTTATTTTTTAATAAAGTTAAAAATATGGATATTTTATTATTTGTCTTTTATTGACATGTCATGACAATTGCACATAATAATAAGCTTTACAAAAATAATTTTTTTTTTTTATTACAGTTTTGTGTATGTATATATATTGTTACAGTAAATACATGAGTATATATAAATGCGTATTTGTATGATTTCCAGCTTGTTTCTTCCTGCGCAGTATAACCAAGCGCTATACCGAATCGATCGCACGCAAATGCAATTCGCATGTCGCGTTCTGCGACGCAATTATAGCTCCTCGCTCTACATGTATAATTGTAAAGCTGATGCGTATCAAGGGAAACATTAAATATGTATAATATACCGTACAGCAAAAAAAATATAAATCGTACACTCGGTGCACCTATATAAGTACAAAGAAAACAAACAAACCTCTCTTACTATATGTGTATTTTGTATAATACCGTTTACATTATTTATAAATTAAGTTAAAAATCGTCGTTGTCTCACCTACGACGTTGTTACGTATACAATTAGGCCGTCAGAAGGAGTAAGATGCTCTTTCTCTCACTCTTTTTCTCTTTATAGAGCGTAAAAATGCATAATAAAAGAGGGCGGGTCACGTCACATTCTATACCTTTAATGTGAGCTCAAATGAAACCGCGATATACGCTCGTCCCACATATTTAGCTCTCAAGAGTGAATTTCGATTCTTAATGCGCCCTCGTGCGGCCAGTGGAAAGTAGTAAAATTTTACCTCTATTGCCCACCATATAATTCTTTATCTCGCCGCTCGATAATAAAGTTTCGTCGAACTTTTTCGCAGTTCTGAATTTTAATTGACAATTTGACAAATTTTTCTCAGCGAAAAATCTCGTTCCCTTTTTCGCGTCTTGGAGATCAATAAAAAGTGGAAGAAGAGAAACGGGCTTCCTTAACTTTATATACTTGCATGAAGTGCCATTACATCTTATTATTTAAAATCGGCAAGCTAGCACCACCTTATATATATTTATGCGATATTACTTCTATTTCCTCGTCAGCGCATTTTTCGCCAGAGTAATTGAACCTAAAAGTACACATTGGAATGTTTGCTCATTTCTGTTCCTACAGGATTTGTGATAAAATTATCTAAATTTTTTTGAGTTAAATATGTATTACTTTGAGATTAAAAATAAATTCCTAAGAGTATTTGATTTATGTAAGTGATATTTTACTCTGGATATTTAGATAATTGTAATGCAAATCCATTGTGATTTGTGCTCTTGTTCACTTGCATTTATTCTATTTCCACTTAATTCTAAAAAATAGCCCATTCCTGTGCAGTAGTCTTACGAGGAGTATTCCGAGGTGCTATTACAATAACTCCTATATATCCTTAGAAATAAATGCAAAGATCGGAAAATCATGTTATATAATATTTATAACAAAGCGATAGTTGTTTAACTTGAAGAAAAAGTTTTTCAAAATTATTTGCTCGATTGAAAAATACTCTACATCTTTGTTCTTTAATCAGACACTTGATTCAACTAAAAACCTTTTACGATACCTTTCTTCAACTTAAACAACGCTCATCTTCTATACATCACCGTTCCATCGTCATACCAATGCGTACTTCCGGCAACAGCGTCCCCACCAAACGGAACCTAAATTAAGCAGCACTCGCGGCAGTGTTGTACACATTTTTTTGTACAAGAAAGACGATCCAACTAGGGACCCATCGTCGCATCGCTAGCCCATTACACGTGCTCGTATCCGTAGTACTCGGGCGCGTGGTGCACGTACTTGGGTATCGGGTGCGGGTGCAGCTGGGGTCCGACCTTCTTCACGACTGCGTTGAAGCCGTTGTGGTCGTCGGCTGTGTACTCGACGATCCTCACGCTGCCGTCGGGCTCATTGACACTGTAGGAGCCATGCACGACGTCGCCGTCGCGTACCTCATGCTGAGTCTTCACGTCACCGGTGTGCGGGTCGTGCACGCCGTAGTTAAAGGTGTACTTGGGGTGCGACTGTAAACCGAAATTCAAACATTATTTGGTCATTTTACCTTCAAGTGTAAAAAATATATATATTTTTTTAATAATTAAAAAATAGGCAGAAAGGATCTTTATTAATTTACTTATAATGCGGATAATACAAATGTTACTATATAGTTTCCTCTAGACATGCCGAAATTGAGAGATAAATATTTTGCGACTATATAAATGTACAAGACACGTAGAGAATTTCAAAAGACAATTTAAAATCTCGTTTTACGACACTTTAGTATATGCTCTCAGAGTATAAGCGTAACACCTAGCGTAATAGCTCGAAACAACGCCGCAAAGTACGCACCGAGCAATGTGATTTATTAAACAAATGGCGTGTATGAAGAAATTCGGAACGCGCAATGAGCGCGCGAAAACAACGCGGCCATCAGAGGGAAAACAATATAATAAGACATTCGCGCGCGAGCCTCGCGATTTTAGCTGGCCTTTACCAGAGTTTATTACGCGCGGCACATAGAAAGCGCGGCCAGTAATAGGCTTTCATGTTTATCGCAAAGCGATAAAAGTAATCATATATAGCTGCGCCGCGGGTGAAAGAAAGAGTCGCATCCATCGCCACGCGTGCATCCATCTACGCGAACGACGCGCGATCGTAAAGACAAAGAGTAGTGCGACCGCGAAAATGCGTCCAGACGTTGCGACACGTTGCGTATTATATAGTTGGCCAGCCGCATACACACACACACGTACGAATTCTTATAATAATATATCTATATGCCTTTCTTCGAGGTTGTGATTATTCAGTGTGTACGTGGATGTGGGTGTGTTCCGTTTTATGGCACTCGAGAGCGTTACACGGTACACACATTTTCGTAATAGCGCGTGCGGGTACGAGAGAGGGGAGTTAAGTGCGCGCCGCTAAGAGCCGCAATGAAGAGCTTGCAGGGCTATACGTTATAGCCGAAAAGGGGGGGAAAGGGATTTCGGGAGAGAGTAGATTTGGTTTCACGGAAAATTATGGTCTCGGATTTGCTCTTTGGCTTTTATTTTATCGTGTTTACAAAAGTAATTGTACAATTCGTATAATTTCGGTATCTTAACACGGGAATTTGTTGTCGTCTGATAAAAATTTAGAAAATTTGTTAGAAAAACAGATTAATCGTTTTACTTGAATTTTATGTTGTTTAAGAAAAACGTAAAAAATATTTAATATACTACTGGTAAAGTTAGGTTTTATACTCATTTTTACATTTCAATTGGCTTTACGTCTCTTGAGTATCAGACGTGAGATGAATTGAATTGGAAATAAGCGTAAAGAAAGAAATGGTATTGGCTCGAGTTTTTGTTCGATGTTATATGCCGAAAGCTTTTCGGACGATAAAAACGCGCAGCTCTGGGATGGTTTTTCCTTTTTGCAATTACTAAAGAGCCAAAACTCGCCTTTCGCTTTTAATACTAACGAAATTTGCTACCTATAATCAATTGTGAACACTAAACTTTTACCAAATTAATTACTTCTTGAATTGATTTTCTTTTCAATTCTATCACTTCCAACATTTCGGCGAAATACTTTACGAAATAATTCCAAACAAGATCCTGGTTCGTGTTCAGCAAAGACACAATTCGACTAAACAAAAAATCCATATATCACGCGACTGATCGACTTGCAACAACCAGACGTAATTATTTCGCGACACGATTTTCGATTTTGCAACGTGCGCATGCAAAGACTCTCGCGTGGATCATTGTTCGCTGTCTCCACGACTATTATCTAATTGTAGCTGCACGTCATTATTCGAATACTTTCTCCTCTCTCTCTCTTGCGAGCGCGGGAGGGAATTCCTCGCAATTTTCTTGTTTACCCAAGACCCGCACGGGCCATTCGCACATCACGACGTGATTCGACGGCGGATAGCATATATTTCTATGCTGCGCTCCATAAAGTGGGAAAACAGAAGGAAATAATAGAAGTGGTTACTCGTCAGGCGAAACGAGTGAGAATGTCAATAGGAATTGTCCTGGGTGTGAATATTATACCGGAGAGAATACACGAAATTTAGCTAATAATGATATACTTAAAAATAGAATTACCTTATATAGTTTAGAAGTAGCTTTTACGGAAGATTCGTTACTATTATAATATATTATATATAGAAAATACGACTAACTGTTAGTTGAATTTCTAGACTGTGGCAGCAGGATTTTTTTAAATATATATTTACGAATTTAATCACACACACACATACTATACATTCATTCCTTTGCGCGATTATATTATTTAACTATTCAGCTCTGTGCAGCTGAAGCTCGTTTTAATCCCAGAAACAAATAAACCATCATATACACACATACCTACCACGGCGAATCTCATGACAAAAGCAACGCAATCATGCCATGCACTGTACCGACATGGCGTTTCGCAACTTGGAGTACTCTCTCGGTCTCGCGCACCCATGGCAACCTCTGAAAAACCTCCGAATTGCAAAACTACATCCTCTCATCTAGCACAGCGCGCATACACACAGAAGCCAACACACGCTGGCATATAGTAGACAAGTAGCGTATCCTGTAATTATCGGCCGACACACATCCTCTGGTATGCACGTATATATAGGTACGAAAAGCGAGACTTACGTAATAGTCGTGATCGTGGTCGTGGTCGTGATCGTGGGCCAGGTGATGCTTGAAGTGGTAGGGCTCGTGGGCCTCGAGGTGGAGGGGCGCCGCGCTTACGGCGTGGACCGGGACGGCGACGGTGGGCAGGACGGCAGCGTGGTGGCCACCTCCGATGGCCTCGTGATAGTCCTCGAGCGCGTAATCGTGAGCCGCGTACTGGTGGTGGTTGTGCGCGCCGCCGTTGTAGCCGATCACGAGGCCGTCGCACCGGGCGACCAGCAGCCCAGCGAGGATACCCACTAGCTGCGTGGGAAAAAGAAAGAGCGATGAGGTTTTCAAGGCTGATTCTTGCTTAATTGAATTTTGCCTTCAATGGGCCGCTGCTAATCTCTTTTTCAATTTTTACAAATTAAGTCGAATATAATAAGTTTTTATTGACCACGCTCTGCACGAGGAGGAGAATTTTATCGTTAGAAAATATCATTTATTTTTTCGATTCTTTATTGCAATTTTCAGCCGAATTAAGTTACTATACTTTATGTACTTTAATATGGTACACTCGAAGGTAGTAAGACGCATGTTTCTATATATGTTTACCATCTTTTCTTAAAGTTTAAGTATTCTTTAATTCTTTAAAAGTTTTATTAAGAAAAACTTGATTTTATTTACGTACCATTGTATTTGATACATTTTTTATGCACACAAATCATTTCATCTTGCGAAAATTACAGAATCCTCTGAAATATAAATAGCTACAATACGACTGTTTATGAATATGGATGATGAGATATCGTAATATCAGCATAGGTGTATTGTAAAAAATAAGATTTAATTAAAGCGAGAATCTCTATCTTTTTAAAATCCTCTTATCCAAGATTAATATTATTTTCCCTGAATATCACGTTCAAAATTGGCAAGATGAAAGATATGTCAGTTTCCTAATGAGGCTTTTAACTTCAATTTTCCTTGATTGAAACTAATTGTGAAGCTATAGTACTATTTAATTTATGTGTATATGTATTTATGATACAATTACTGCTTTATCTTATCATATTCACATAAAATACCCTCTCGTTTTAATTGAAGAAATTTTGTTTAACAGATTGAATTAACACATTTTTCATTTGAAAATAGCTAAGTGACTTTTATAAATAGGGTTACCGCAGGCTATATATGAAAGATATGAAAGTTTTGACACTAAGAAAGCTCTTATGTACGTGAGCAAATAAAGAAAGACCATCTTCTCTTTGTTAGGTTATCCTTTGTATCATGATATGACTTTTCGAGCACTTTAGGTCAAAAAGTTTTACTTTACAGTCTTTTATGAAATCTTTATTTTTATATTAAAAAAAGTTGATTTCTTTAAAATTAATGTGGCTGAAATAATTAATTCTAATTTTCTCATATTTTGTTCATTTCAAATCTATTCGTACACCTATACAAAAATGTAAAAAAAGTTTTAAGATGGTTAATAGATTTCATGGCATAAAAGTAAGAAAGTTTATAATTATATCTGCATTTATATCTGCATAAAGAACTTTTCATTAGATTGTGACTATTCATGGAATAACAAATGAAGTCTCTTTTTAATATATTTCACATTCCGTAATGTAATATATTTGAAGCATATTATTTTTTTTAAAATGTTGCAAAAAATCTTAATGAAAAGCTTTAAAGATTTGCCAAACCTCGTTATTTAATATATCAATTAATCAATCTTAATATGTTTAGGAAAGACAAAGTACCACTAAGTTATTTTCACACCTTAATTATCCGTCGACTAATTTATCCGGGAATCCATCAAAACGTTTGCAAGGTGAACGAACTGAAAGTCACTGCTACCCATTTTACGCCTTTTTAAATAAAACCATAATTCACCGCGTCAAATCATCACCAACCGCACATACTATGCTTTCGCGCCGCACTATAGAACACGCTATAATTTCAAACGCCTACAGTCTCAACTGTAGATTACAATCGAATTTAAATATTCCCGCGCTAATTGCAACATCTCGCTGCCGTCGTAATTTTGCATCTCAGCCGTTAATTAATCTCGGGCCATGTTCAGCGCCCGCAAAGCCGTACATCATCCGTCTATTCGGCTGTGCATTACTACTATACCCGTTCTTATACGCATCTGCGCCTCTTCTGTCTACCTCTCGCGTAACACACGGCGCGTTTTATCACTCCGACGATTTACATGGAAACAAAAAGCGTTTTCGATTGAGCGGCCGGATAACGCCGCGGCGTCGCTGTATCTTTCCGCGCGATCGCTACAAACGAGCGTTATACTTTTTTCCTCGAGTGCCTTTTTCTCTTTCTCTCTCCATACGTTGCATCGTTTATCGCCGTGTAATATCGTGGCGACACGGGAGAAAAACCGAAATGAGTTTCCGCGGCCTTTCGAATCGTCCTTATAAAATCACTCGTTTGAGATCTTGTTTAGTACGCGCGTGAATCTGGCCCCCCGCGAGGGTGGGAAAGAGCCATTGTGCCGATACCTTTTTTCGTTATGGTGGAACGTTAAAGTAAAAATATGAGAGTTTTTGCGAGCTGATACCGGTCTAGATATCGATGCTAAACATGCAAATGAAAAATGATGAGGGTATTTAGGAGATGATGAGCGATTATGGCGATGTGGCAAAGGTTGGATAAAAATTAAAATAGAATGCAGACATTTCAACACTGTTTGTGTAATTATCAACTATCAAGTTTTCCCGTAGATGTATGATTTCCTATTATAGTTTTAAGAAAAGTTACACACACTATTTCAAAAGTTTGTTAATATTAACAAACTTAATAAATCATATTTTTCAAAGAGACTAAAAAGTTTTTCTTGTTTTTACAAAGCGAATTGAAATGGTTTTCAATCTTAGCTACTGTTGCATAAGTTAATGAGAAGTTTTTTCCGTGATTCCATGGGTGAGTAGAAAATAAAACGCACGTAAAGCTTGGCCCCTTGGCCTCGGTGCATTCGCTTCTCTTACCGTAAAACTGAAGTTTGCGCATAATTTTATATCTCGGACCGGTATACTGCGCGTAATTCCAAGCGCCGCGCGCGGTGTAGCTTGCGCGAAAGCTTTTTACTCGTCAAGGGGAATTTAAAGAACTTTTCCGGTCCGACTTCGATATTGCAATCCACGTGATTTGATGAGATAAATAAATGCAGGCAAATGCGCGGAACGAGTTCTTGTAAAATTTATGAATAAATTTGACGAATGTAAACAGAAAAATTTAACTACTATAATATAGATGAGAAGGAAATTGAATAATATGCAATTTTTCTTATAACTCTTGCATAACATTTTAGATAAAAAATTCATATACCTGAACGTCTTTGTACAGAATATAAAAGCTAGCCTTATGTTAAACTGTTAAAAGAATCGAGATGCAAAAAAATTTATGCCGATGTATTATAGTCCAATATTCTCTTGTATCTTATATTTAATAATCTATATTACATATTTTATTAAGGTTCATCGTTCACTGTAATAAAAAAATGAAAACGAATGCTTTTCATTAAATTTGAAATATTTGGAAAAATAGTATATAAATTAAATTAGTTTAGGAGGTCTCCAATATTTATTCTCTAAAGCCATGTTTGTAAAATAAGACGATTATATTCAAACTAGAAACATTGAACAATAGGATTCAAGTAAAAGTTGTTCATAGCTTACAACTGATTCGTATTATTGAAGAAAGCTTATTGAAAAGCTGCTGCAATACGTTATTACAAGACTTTAATATAAATTCAAATGAAATAATATACTATTCCATTAACAAATTAATGTTCAACTAGATACATTGTCGTAAATCCCCATTTTCCAAGTAATTCCCATTAAACGGCGTATTATATTAGAACTTGAAGTTTACCATATTATAATACTACCGTTCATTCTTTACAAAGGACAGTCCTGCATAGAATACGCTGAATGGAAATGATTATGTATTATATTAGGTTTCCTTGACGCTATTGTTCGTAAATATCCATTCTATAAATTTAAATTGGTACTCCTTTACTTGCTTTCTGCTATTGGAATCGAATGAATGCTTTTTTAAAGATATATAAAGCTTGCGCGTATTTACTATGATATCTCTGAAGCATCAGATGAAAAATTTGTAAAATATCAGCTCCCAAGCCAACTCGTGACACAGCTAAAATTTTATCACCGGCAAAACTCAGTACTCGAAAATCCACGAACCGCAGACAATACTCGCTTTCATCGGCCCGACTCTACATACACGAATTTCCCAATAGGCGCGACTTTTTCCACCGATAACTGACTTTATCCTCCCATACACGCGCGCGCGTTCTCACACGAGAATTTATTCGCGTACGTATATATACGCACCTTTCGGCGATAACAATGAATGGAGGAGGAAATGCGCGCACGCACCGGAAGCAGAACTTGGCAAGCGACGACACGCGCGGGAAAGTGCGCGCACTTGGCGCGAGCGAGGCCCGCTATTTTTATAGTCACTTTGGAAAGAGGCGAAAGATATATAGAGACAGAGAGAGAAAAGTCGCGCGGCCACGTGTCCGCGGGGGATAATGAGAGGAGTAACGCGACGACTTGCATAAATTTTCTTCGAGGCGGTGTTGTCGCTTCCGTGAAGAGGAAGAGGCGCCACAGATGACACTTGGGGAGTTTGAGACTTTCCTTCCTAGAGGAATGAGTTATTGAAAGTTTATGAGCTTGTCCGTGCGCGGTGAGATTTTTTGATGACACTTGCGTATGACAGCGCTTTTATGCTTGTACGCGTTATTGGCTTGGATGTAAAAGACGGATGAGCGGTGGTTTAATGAGGTTTGGCTCGTCAAAGGAATGAAGAATTGGCCTTGTTGGCCAGATAAAGTGTAATTTTCAAGAAATTGAGTTTCAAAATATCTGAAAATGTTTGTGAATTTTTGTATACTATATATGCGCGAAGAGAAATTGCGTAGGAAAATTCACGAAAAATGTAAGAAAAAGGACTAAAATTTTGTCAGAATTCGAGTTTATCCCAACGCTACAGAATTTTTTTTATCCCTTATTGGTTTTTAACAAAAAGCGGTGTTCAAATAAGAGGTTTCCGAGAATCATACATTGTTAAGTTTATGTCTAAGAATCATAAATAAAAACTCATTTTGTACAAAATATTTAGAAAGCGAGCTTTTAAAGCTGGAAAGTGTTAGAAAAAGATGTTATGTATATGTAAAATCCTCAATATGGAGAAAAGCGTAAATGAAGGCGACAAAGGACATAACAAAATCTTATCACGTCTGATCAAACCCGTCTGTTTCCACTTAACGAGAAATATATAAATTCAAATTTTCTTTACATAAACGTGGTCAAATTGAATAATTATAATTACCAAAAGCTACAATAATAGAGTAATAATAATTGAAGTTTATGAAAATTTAAATTCAATAGCCAAACAAGAAAAATGTCCATTGTTAATTTCTCGATGAATCTAAATACAGCTAAATTTATCATTTAATAAACATTGACAAAATATCACATAAAATTACATATATTTGCAGTCTTTTATATAAGTCAAGCATATGGTTTTCTGGCAAAAGTCTGTTCTTTTTTAATTAGAAACAGTTACGCAGTATCTCGCACGCGTCGTCGTAAATTCACAGCATCGTCCTTAATACTCCCTTAATCCATTAACCTCTTAATGAGAATAAAGCTACCCCCGGGGGTTTTGTCATTTTTGCATGGCATAAAATACAAAGCGATGTAAAGCGCGCGGCGAATACCCAGATGCGCGCTCGATAAAAAAATAGCGTCGCGGGAGCGATGAACACATAACGTTTTTCCAGCCCCTTAATAAGGCAGTGGATGATCGTTAAGCGCGCGGTGAACAGCCGCAAACCGCGACGAAGCACCTAATAACTTTTCTCTCACTCTCTCTCTCTCTCTCGTGTCGGCGACGCTTTGTTGTTCTCCCCCTCTTTCCCGTGTATGTAGCTATCGAAGAAGTCAATAAAATTGATTGATCGCACGGAACTGCGGGGAACGCGCAGCATCTTGTGTCTAGCTTCCGCGGTGCCGATTGTATATCTCGCCTCGCGTGACATTAATTAAGATTATTGTGCAGGCTTTAATTTATATTTCAGACGGCGAAAACCATGAAAAGAATGCCTGATGTTAGTGGGGAAAGCTAGGTGCTTCGAAAAATAGCTTTATGATAATGACATTTTTTCATCAGTGTTAATAATTTTCTATATATATTCAAATGCTTGAGTATTACTAGTTCTGAAGAATGTTTTAGTAGGATATGATATTTTAATTCAATAACAGACGTTTTTAGATTTTAATGAAATTGGAATTCTTTTTAATCACAATTATATTATAAACAACAATCATTTAAGAATTTTAAGACTTAAAAATTTTGAAAAATAAGAAAACCATAAATGTGAACAATGGCAAGTCACTATTACTTTCTCTCGGTAATATTTTTAAATGTTCCTTGAGTTACAGTCGTAAAATGTTATTGTTATTCAAATGAGCGCATAAACTTTAAATTATGTTATTTCAAGACGCGCAAAGCGCGTAAAAGGTAGTTTAATGTACAGTCATTGGTAATAAATTCAAATACAGCATTTTTTCATTTTAAAAATGCTCACTTGTTAAAGAATTAAAACAGTCCTTGCGTTTATTCCAAATAGCAGTTACAATTACTTTCGGATGAATTATTTTAGAAATTAATGAAACCCCTGGTCTTAAATCTTTTGCAAGCTCATTAAATGAGTTTTTCAATGAAAGTAAAGTTCTCCTAATATCCTCCCTGAGTAAAGTCCCGCAGGAAAGTCACCCGCGTATATAAACAATAATCACACACGGTTCCAAGCAAACACACTATATGTACCTGGAGCATCGTAGGTCCGCGCAAAAAGACACCGCTAGCACAACTCGCAGGAGAGAAATAAATCCAACGAACGAACTGACAAAACTGACTCAAGCCTCTCCAGCAACTCTCTGCCTGAACTCGCTCGGGACAACAGCACAACAGCAACACGCGCTCTTTCCTTACGTGAGAGTAGCGCGCGAAGACACTGATAGCATCATCTCCGGCCGATGGGCTTATATCCATCTCCCACCCGGCATTAGCTGCCGCGCACCTGGTAAAAGGGAGGTCCCACCGCTGCGGCTCTTTCTCTCCCTCTTTCTCTCTCTCTCTCTGACTTACGAATCGCGCGCGCACCTCTTCCCTCTTTTTTGCCGCGCTAAACCCTTTACGGCGAGGGTTCCGCGCCGTCTCTCTCACTCTCCTTTCTCTGTCTAGCCTCCCACTACCGAGCAACTGCTGCTGCCGCTGCTACTACCGTTGCCGCTGAATTAAGCACTATAGATGCATGCATAACGCGGACTGGTGCCTATATTAATTATGTTGAAATTCGGGAATAAAAATGTTCGACGAGGGTATTGTAGGCATTTTCTGATGTACGTATGATGACAAAGAATTTTTTTGCTCCGTCAGATACATTTCTTTTGTTGCCAGAAATTTTTTAAATTCGCTTCATCGCGAAACAGTCGTAAAGTGATAAATCCAAATTCGGTTAATGCAAAATTAAGGTATTTGACAAAATGCAGATAAAATATTTACGCGGAAGTGAAAAATCGAGCGGCTATACGGGCTATATGGTAATCTAGATTCAACTTAATAAGGTATTATGCAAAAATCACTGATTTTGAATGTGTCAACAGTTTTGGGGTGATATAATCCATACTGATGTGTATTTTTCATCTAATTTAAATATTAAGATATTGACTTTGATAACAATTAGGGTGGATCGAGCGTATATTTCGCAAGCTTTTCATTCTTAATTTACTTTAATTAAATCCTGATAGGTAGCCACATGCGTACGAAGTTATTGGATTAACATTAATTTGCATTTTAATTAAATAAATATTGATTTTTCAGGATCTAAAGTGAATACGGATTAATTAGCAGGATGTCAGTTCGAGCGAATTCCTATATATATATATTATGACATCTTTTTTATCGTTGATACATAAATCTTGCTTTCGATGAAGATAATTGCAAGTAATTTCATGATATTCTATAACAGTGAAAATAATTTGATATCGTTAATTAAAGGTTGTCTTTTATGAATACGTTTTATACTTATATTAAAATCGAATAAAGCGTATTTTAAAGCATAAAACTTTTACGCATTTACTTATTCCTTTTATGCATTTTTTCACGATCGCGGTCCATAAAAATACACTTGGTTGTATCTTTGATTTATACAAATATAATAACAAGTAGCGGAAAATGATTAGGTAATGCTTGAACCACCAAAGCAAAGGAGTTTGCAAAAATCAACTATAGTTGATCAGGAGAAAAGGCTCCATCAAGAGACAAGAAAGAAACAACAGAGAGAGATGAGCGTGGTGGTGTCGAAAGTGAAACCGCGGAGAGCTATAGCAGCTCCTCGCCTCCACACGTCAAGTATCGTTTCGGCCTAGTTTCGGTTGGCTTGGCGCTGCGCGCGCGAGGCGTGGTGGATCTCATTACCTCTGCCGCCGCCGACGCAGCCGTCGTTGCGCGACACGTGGACGTGGCGCAACGTGCCGTTTGGGAATTCTCGTTGCGGAAACGGCTCGCGCGTTTCCTTTTCGTATTTTAATTTTTCGGAGCATGCGCGTATGTATATAAGATGCGCGCGTGCGACGCCGCTTCTTTTTTTCTTATTCACTATACACTTACCTATATATCTATGCGGAAGGATCGGGAGTTTCGCAATAATTTTGGACGCTAGCTGAGCTTTGTTTTCTTTTTTCAAGCCTCGCGCGCCTGCCAGTGCTTACTTAATTGCTTGAGCGGAACTTTCTTTTTGGCTGAGAGTATAGGGAATTCGAGAATTGGATGGGTTAGATTGATCGGTCGGGTGTTTGATGTCGGGGTTGCGTAATGAGAGGATTTGCAGAAACGTATATAGTTTCGGTTTTTCAATGCGTAGTAGATATTTAGCGTATGTGTATTTTATTTCGTGAATAATCGCGTTATTGATGTTACTTGGTGCCAAAAGGAATAAATTATATGTATATGAGGTTTAAAATCTGATTTAAATAAGGCTTATTTAATACACGAACTTTATCCTTTTTATTGTTCCTTTTTTTATTCCTTTTTTGCGCACATGCTTTGAATCAAATCCTTTATCAAATCCTTTATCAAATCCTTTCAAAGTGATTATAATTCATAACGTAACAATAAATATTTGTTTTATATTTTACTTGAGTAAAACACACATAAAATGAAATGAAGCCCACATAATAAAGAAATCGCATTCGTCCACTGTAAATATAAAGTCTAATAATCCAATAGCATATAATTTCCGTAATACTCGTCATTTGTCACGCAACGGAAGAGTGTCTCGCAAAAGCGGCTTATTTCATAATGAAAAGCCGAGTGGCGGCGGCGTCTGTTGGTGCAGCCCGGCGCGAAAGGTCGCTTTTTCTTCCAATCCTTACAGCGCGCATGTGCGCGTCCATATAACGTTACTTGCGCTTGACAAATCGTCGAAACGATTTCTGCTGCGGTCGCGCGGCTCTCTTCGCACATATAGGCACACCGGCGCGGTGCAATCTCGGCATATCTTCCTTAATAGACGGCTCCGCGCGCCGTGGTGTGAGCGATCGAACGTAACGCGCGAGCTGTGCATCCGTGCATAAAAACACATAGGCGTTTGCGGGCTGCATGCAAGAACCGCAGGCATGCGCGTGCGCACGTGGATGTGTATATATGCGTAAAAGCGCAAATTCATATATATGTGCGGCGCGCGCACAATTCAAATATAGACGCGTGTGCGAGAGTGGCGTTTATGTAATGGCCGGTACAATAGTGCGTAATCATTCAAGATTAGGTTTTGAGAGGTTGGCTGTTATGGTTAAGCCGGTAAATGGGAAAAATTTTATGAATGATAATAAATGACAATAATAATGAAGAGTCATAATGATTTTAGATATAAAATCCTATTATAAGTTATTACACTTTTAGAGCATGGTTCCCACTTTTTGCGAATTTTGTTTTAATTGTGTACAATAGACATAGATATTATGTTTTTGCAATTTTGTTGCCTTACATTTGTTTCACGAAATTACATTCCGTACTCAATAAACATGGATGATAATCTCATGTTTCAACGTATTTTCAATCAGAAAAGTATTATTATAATAATAAAAGACCATTACATAATTCCGCATTCATTATCATTTTGTGTTCATGCGTATATACGACTCATGTAACAAGAAATTAAAGTAGCCGTTAAAATCATTGTGTGAAAGTGCGAAAAATTTACAAAGCCGCAATTAAATGAGATATAAATTTAAATTTATATACATTTTCGCGCGCATGCATCATATACCTGTGGCCAGTTTCGCAAAACAACGGAACAGGCTGCATGGTTCAACTCTCTTTCATAAGTGTCCGCGAATCATCGCGATACGCCCGTTGCGCACTTTTGTAAATGTGTGCAAAAGTCTCAGTGTTACGTGTCCCGGTGGACATTCCTTTACATCACATGCTAAAAAATGTTGTTACTGTAAGACTAACAAACCAGATTTTTTGTATTATAATATTTCAAAAGTGAACTTTGACTTATGCTTATATTCCAAAATTATAAATTCTAATCATTCAAAAATGATTAATGTTTTGTAAAATAGCCTTAAAGTAAGGCCGATTTCGTATTATATAAAAATATTTGCAACTAAATGGATCAATTATATCCATTTGCTATACATTACTATTAGTACTAATTTCATGTTTCTTTTATGTAATATACCTTATACTATAATAGAAACTCCAAATTTCATTATAAATCTCTCGATTCATTTTTGTGAATTGCTATATAGATATACGACGATTGAACATGAACTTTTAAATGTGAGCAGAAATTAAAATAACCATAATAACATATTTTTCAATACTACATTTCTTACTGAAATGTTGTATAAAAATATTGTCCCTTTATCACATAAGCGCTGTTTAACACTTATAAGTACAAGTACAAACTGTACATGGCCACCCAACTTTCCCTTTGTGCAAGCATCAACAACTCAGCAGACCCTCACATCCTTATGAAATAGCCTTCTCTGTTCTACGGACTAATGAAATCCCGACTGACCAACGTTCCCCTCCCTCCCTCTTTCTGAATCGAGAAGGGCTTCACACTTATCGTGTGATGTCAACCACGGGAGTTGTCGCCGATGGCATAATTGGCGACGCGACGCAAAGTGCGTCATGGGCTACCCGTGGCTATTGCGCGAAAACGGTAATTGTCGGCGTGGGGTTTAATCGTGGAAGTTTCGTGAGGTAATGCGACCGGGGGGTACCAGGCGGGAGACGTATAATGGGGGAGAGGGAGAGAGAAATTGAGTTGAGGTTCTAATAATTGGGAACGGCGAATTAATATAGATTCCGTGTTATAGGGTTTATTTGATAATGGCGCATGTTGGTTACTGCAGCAGTATATTCTTTATTAAATTATTAACTATTATTATAAAATATTATGCCATAACAATAATTTTTTAATATTTTTTAATTGGCATAAACAATGAGTAGATAAAACGCATTTCACTTACAATTATTTGTATATAGTAAACATTCTAAAACTTGTAGTTATCCAAACTTTCTATCCGAATGTAACAATAACAAATGAAAGAAATGATTATATTAGACTAAGTTTTAACCAGTAATATTTTCAATTTCGTATACTATAAAATACAAACTTCTGTAATTTTTTATTTCTTACGTATACGAAATCATTGAAAATTAAACTAGTACCTTTTTTATACTGTGGAATTGTGTAAAAAATGATATCTTTCTGTAAAAGTAGTAAGCTTTTATTTATGAAACTGTAGATAGCAAGTAAATCCCGAGTTTAATAAAACGTATTTCGATACTGAAATCCTCCAGATTTCCAATAACTAATTATACTACAAGAAGTTTTCAGACTATTTCCTTCTGCAGCATTTGTGTACTCAATATCAAAAGCTCCTTGATGGTATCTCGGAACTTTTAATTTTAAAAATTCCTTGAATTATTACAATAAAGTTTGTTATAGTTTGTAATAAGTTTTATTTATTGTTGATGATACTTTTAAAGTAAAATGTTTACATATGTAGAAAAACACCCTGTCGAACACATTATATCAGAGGATCAATATAATTACAGATTGTTTTGATGATATATTTTCATTTTTTACTTTCATATATTCGATTTTGATTCACGTGAAAATCGTTAATATTCTGTTATGCGCAAAATATGTGCGCAGAGTCAATGCAACGTCCCGACAATTATTTAATCGTTAGCGTGATGTAGCAATTGTACGAAAATGAAGTCAGTATACCCTGGTAGCTAAGATCTGCTCGATCTTTCTTCGGACTGTTCGCGTGTCTCCTACAATACATTGTGTTGATGCATCCGTCGTGCGCGCATCTTGATATGTTTTCTTCCTTGCGGGCATAATAAGATTTTTCTTCTTGAGAAAAACATGTGCCTTTTGCAGATTTCATATATTATGTAATTCAACTCCTATGTGTTAGTAAGTATTTTTTCGTGCTTGAATTGTAGAAAATTTTGATAAAGAGAAGCGTAATATAATTAATTTTTATTAGTACTTACTTTAAATCAATTTACATTCAATCATGTAATTATTAAACTTCTTTGTGTTTGACAAATATATTTTGCACGATTTAATTGTACAAAATTGTCAAAAAGAAAAGCGTAATATATAATTCATTTTTATTAGTGCTTAGTTAAAACGAGTTTACAATCAATACTAATGAATTTAGAGTCTCATGTTATTGGCGTATTTTCAACAAGACAGGACTTTTTAAATTAAAGCCCTTAATTTTAAACTGGATTCGATTCAATTTAATCCATGAACAGAAATTGAACAATTAAATGAACGTCCCAAATGATCATAATGTGTAGTACCTCCTCTTTCCGCCCTATTTATCACACATCCAAAACTAAAATTTTCCATTTTCGGTGCTCTATTTTAACTTGCATAACTTTGGAAGGAATCAACATTTTTTAATTCTTAAAAAAGCAAATGAAAGCTCGTTTTCTCTAGTTTTATTTTTTGTTTTTGAAATTATAATATTTTAGACTCCCCAGAGTTATATGTTTACTGCTTTAAGAACAGCCTTTTTTCAAGATCTTTTTTCAAAATAAAGCTAAAAAGGTGTATAACATCAGTTTTTTATCGTTACGGTCTAATATTGCAGCTTTCTTCGTAATCCAAAGTTCGTATAGTCTCTCCTAGTCAGTTCATTTCATCAATATATTAGATATACAGTTTCTTTGCTGAGCTACCAGTATTCTTAAAAAATGCTACTTGTTATGATTATGAAGAAGAGACACGTGATCTAATTATTTTTTCCTATCTAAGAATTTTAATTAAAATGTAACTTTGAAGCGATAAAATATCAAGTTGGCGCGAGAATGGTCACTGGAGGATTAAAATAAAGTTAAATTTCCTGCGGGGATGTGACCAGAGATAAAACGAATAAGTTTCTTTAATTATCTACTTTCTATACATACTTGTATAATAATAGTACATTATATAACAAGGAGCTAATGTCGCAGATTATTTCCGCGGGTATGAGTTCACTGCCCGATCGAACTTAGCAAAGCGAGAAACCCATAAGGGAATGATCGGTTTAGTCCCGTGTTACATATAATACTTTATTCCAGTTATTTTGTATTTATATGTTATAATTTTGTTAGTTTTAACCAAATTCACCATAAAAGTAAAAAATTAGACTACGTTATTTTATTCCCGCTAACATACTTTAGTCCCGCATATATACTTATGACCTACTATATGAAAATTGAAAATTAAATTAGTAGTAATAAGATAATTTTATTAGCAAGGAATTATAAGTTTGACTCGTTCGAAAACAAATTTAACGAAATAATCTTCGCATGTAATGAATCTCGCGCAACTTCCTCAAGCTTATCTGGCATCGACTCGAGTATAATTAGGTCGTTTCCTGAACGTAAGCCGAATTCGCGAGAGCGCGTGCCAGCATCGTTACGAGTGCGCGTAACCCCAGTGTGTGCGCAAGAGCAATTAGGAATTTATCATCGATCGGGGGAGCGTGAGTTTTCTCCCTAATCGCTGAAAACCGACGGTCGTGAATTAACGAGCGGCGAGGGATCGAACCGGATGTTTTGAGCCCCGTGCTCTCAGTGTGTATATGAACTCAACGCGATTGCGCCACTTTAAGTGCGCCACCGAGCAGGGATATTATGCACACGTCGTACGGAGGCAATCGCGAAACAAACTCTGGCGGCATGCAAGAGTCGCGAACTTTGCCTCTCTCTCTCTCTCTCTCTCTCTCTCTCTCTCTCTCTCGCTGTCTCTCTCGACATCTGGGAGTTCGACGTTCCCTTTCCCTTGTGGGTCTTTATCACTGGAGTTCACGTCGAGTCCTTTCTATAGTTCAGCGCGCGGTGAACTTGTTTTGCGATTGTTTCGTGATTAATGTATGAAGGCTCTCCCAGAATTTATCATCTATTCGTGAAGTCATAAATTACGATAAGCTATTATATTTATTGAATTTCACTAAAATAATAATTTAGCGAATAATAGATTAAGATACAGCTACCATATAAATCCTATTAGCTACTGCATTCATTTTATACATTTATTTCAAACTATTATCGATTATGATTTAAATTTAAACCATCTTTAGAAATTAAATTATTTTTATTATTACGGTTGCTATTCGGGTAGGAGATAGACGAAAGAAATTAAATTCTTTTTTAAGAATTTCATTCTTTCTAAAGTCAGCTTCACATTGACATGCGATATTATTTGGATGGTATTTAAAGGGCAGACATTGCCCTACCAAAAATAATCACGTGATTAATCACGGGAATATCGTGTGAAAAATTGTGTGATTTTCACATGAAAAATCACGTGAGGTTATTGACCAATTCCTCACGTCATTTTCATGTGAAAATCGCATGAAAATCGCGTGATGCCGGCGTAATCACGGACGTTGCCGCCGCCCGTTCTCTTAAAAGTGTTATAATTGAAGAAGGAAATGGGCTTTGCCCGTTCTCTTTTGTATATTATGGGAAGAAAATGGGCTTCGCCCATGGGTATCAAAGATACCCCTTTTTGATTGGACGCTAGGCTGGCACCTTTTCCAACCGGGCGCCGAGCTGACTCCTTCTCCAACCGGGCGCTGAGATAACCCTTTTTCAAGCCGGGCGTTGAGATGACCCCTTCTTATTCGGAAGCAACGATATACAAACATCGGGGCATGTAATACATCGGGTCTCGCGCCCTTCTTCGTTTGTTGTGTCGTAGCGGGAAAGGGTTGAGCAGCTCGCGTGACCGAGCCATATAGAATGGAAACGCTTCTGCTGCGCGGCGATTGTGATTTTCCCCGTATATACACGTGTATTCACAAATATATAAATACTTATGATGCGCACACGTGTGTATCGCGATGTAGCAACTTCGATTCTACGAATTAAACCCAAGCGGTATACAGCAGCAGTCGCCACGCGCGGGTTCGAGAGACTTTTTTGCCCACTCGGTGTTGACAACAGCGAGGGCGACGAGGGTCGCTTTTGCGTAATGAAAGTATTGATTATTTCTGACACGTTGTGTGGACCTGATGAGGATTGATCTCAGAGGAGAAAAAACAGGTTCACGCAGAGGATGCCGCTATCTTTAGTAATTTAGTTGTCGAAATTATATTGGTCAAAGATTTGCGCCGGGACCCAGATAGCATAAATTTATATTTTCTACATTTCATTTCTGGAATGCTCTAGTGGGCACTCTTGAATTTTGTTATAGCCAGCTCTAAATTTTTAATGTATTTTCTTAGTATTAAATTGAACAACAGCGGCAAAAATATATCACTTTACACTGAGCATGTTATAGTTGAACAAAGTTAGCCATACTGTTACGCGATACCTCGTCAGATTGCTATATATATATATATAAACAAAACTCATTCATTGACTCCGTATATGCTGCACCGCAATCACACAGCACGAGAGACGCCTCGCCGTCTGACACTTCCTTTCTCTCAGATGCTCCTGCTGATCTCGTTGCAACGACGCCATATAGGAACGTAATGCAATTATTCGAGCGCGTGTGATCTCTGTCGTAATGAACGTGCGCGCACATATATGTATTACACAGGAACCAGAAGTCGCGTGAGCGCGTTCTTCGTAACCCGGGCTCTAACAAGGTTTCGTATGCAAAAAAAAAGAAACGAGCGAAGTGCAGCTTAGTTAGCGTGCCGCCGCTGGCGCTTGCACGGTTCTGATCGCAGTGTAATTCATCTCGCTGATGATGGATAGAGTGCTGGTATTGGGAATGAATCTGTTTAATTAAATTAATTTTCTCTGGAGATGTGGAAAGTTTTTTCTAAATATTGACAATTCTGTGATGAAATAGAATATATATTCGCTTGTTAAAGATAGCAAAAAAGAAATAAAAAAGCTAAGAAAGAATTTGATTGAATGTTTTAGTTATATGTTTGGGTTATATGTATAGTACTTTAATACAAAATATTCTATAATGAATTGTTCTTACACTGCAAAGTGAGAACCCATATAGAATCCAAAAAAAAATTTTTAACGGAATTTCAGTATACTAACAGAGTAGATATCGTCAATGTAAAAAAATTATGCAACAAATCGCTTTAATATTTTTCATTTTTGCTTTAATTTCAATTTTTCAAAGCTCATTTTCATCTTTATTAGATTTCATTATGAGGTATTGTGGACCAAATTAAAAAATTTTTAGAACTTTTAAAGTTACAGGCAATTGTTTATCAAGTTTGGCTCGAATTCGTACCAGATCGTACAAAACTTGATAAACAATTGCCTGTAACTTTTAAGGTTTTAAAAATTTTTTAATTTGATTCACAATTCCTCGTAATGAAATCCAACAAAGATGGTAATGTGCTTTGAAAAATTGAAATTGAAGCAAAACTGAAACAAATTAAAGCGATTTATTGCATCATTTTTTTACATTGACGATATCTACTTTTTTAGTACTGAAATTTTGTTAAAAAGAATTTTTTTCGTAACTTAAAGTACGGGTCTATGATACTATACGGATTTTCACTTTGCAGTATATGAGAACAATTCACTACCGAATATTTTATATTTAAGTACTATATAAACCATAGAACTCCCTTAAATTATTTATACAATCTTACACCTTTCTTCACGCACGTGTAGGCGTCGACAATCGTTACATAAAGTGTCCTCACTACCACGTAACAGTGGTTCTAGTCGTTCTTGATTCGAACAAAGTAAGCACGCACGCTTTTTCTCTGTCTGACACGCGTCGCTCTGTCTCCGTTCCGGCGCACATACCAAACATACAAGTGCGCTTGCAGATTCGCCATCCGGTTCTCCATCCATTTCCACGAGGTCGCATTCCGCTCTGCCGGCTTTCTTTTTCCTCTGTATGTGCGTCACTAATACCTATACAATTTCGCGGTTTATTTGACAATGCGCACGTGGACCACGTGTAGCCCGCGTGAGGCGCGTATTAAAGATTTTAAAATCTGAAAATTCGTATGGGAATATGAATTGTCACGTATATTGTTTTATTATTTATTATTTTTTATTTGTTTTATTGTTTATTTGTGAAAAGTAAATATTATAAAATGATTCAATAAAATTCATTTTTTAGAAATGTAGTAAATATTAAACTTTTTCTGTATTAATAGTGATATGAAGAGTAACGAAAGTATAAGGGTTCTATTGAGTTAATTATGATTTATTGCGAAAATAATTGGCTGGCTTTGGACAAAGTATCTACAGTAATATAGACTTAATAACTCGTTCGAAGCGTAATTCAGGAAGCACTACAATTACGCAACGAAATTGATGTATATTTTCTTCTGTCGATAAACTCGATAATTAAATCCAATTTGTTTTTTATCCATTAGCAATTTAATATTTACTACTAAAATCTTATTTATATTTATGTACTTTTTTATAGAATGTAGAATGACACAAAAATAACCAAACTTTATATTTGCATTTGTTCATCTTAAAATTACGGAAATGAATAAATTATCTGATTTTATTTATTTGAAAACTTTTACAATCAATATAATATTATACCGACTGCAAAGTAAGAATTGATACGCAATTTTGCTGGGTCCAACGCTGTACTTACTATCAGGCTGCTCTCCCTATATACTTTCTGTATATCGCAGGATCGGCTGAAGTAACTTAAAGAAGGTCTGCCCTGCGTAGAATATATCTGTATCGATCAAAGTAAATTTTCAGACATTCTTTGTTACTTATTGGATTACATGTCGAATCTGACGAAACGCAATAAATTGTGTTACGGGTGTTAGTTCAATATGTTTACGAAACGTAAGGGAAAAGTTGAAGAACTTGAATTTATCCGTATCAATCAGATGGACTGATATTTTGGGGAACGTCAACTCTAGTGCAAACAATGTATATGGGTCAAGGTTACAAAGAAGAGCCCAGCAAAAATATCGTATATCATTCCGTTATTTGAATGAAAAACGTAGCCTCAGCGTTTATTATTTCCGAAACAAACATTTTTGTATATTACGCATTTATTTACCACAATATTATATTTATTCATCAGAATATCTTTTGATTTTCTATAAAATCAGTCGGATAACAAACTACAGCTTCACAATACTTTTTGTATTTTGTCACTTCTATTTCAGACAGTTATAACGTTATATTTTTATTACTGTATATCTATCTTATTATTTAAAAAATAATGTATTCATTAAAAAAAAAGTTGAATTTATTACTTTTCCGTAATAAAATATTTGAAAAAATATACAATAACGACTTTGATGATTGAAGTTTTTTAGAGGGATGTCGAAACCTGTATAGAATTATATAGTTGCCAAAATTTATTTAAAACTTTTCTTTTTTACTAGTTTTTTTTTATCTACTGTTCTTCAACTCGTTATGAACGACGAATAACTGCGAAAATTCTGAAAAACTTCGTAACAAACTAAATGATGTAAAATTCGATATAGAAATCTGTAATCATATGTAAAGTTATTTAAACATTTACAATATTTATATTTTTCTAATAATTGAGTATCGGTTACGCGATATTCTACAGTATCTTGGGTGTCGAATTACCAAAAGATATAAAAATGATCCCTTTATCGAACGTTTTCGATTCTAACTCTGACGTTAATTTAAGACGGTAATCTAATATCCTTTGGAATTCGATATTAAATTTTCCCGGAAAATGAAGATTTAATTACCTACATTTTGTAGCAAAATATATCATAAAAAGACATTATTTCTGAGAAAATAAGCCAAGGTAGAAGTTTCGAAACCCATTTTATGCAAAAATACAGCATTTTCAATATTTAGAATTTACTGTAACTTTTCTTTGATACTGCTTGATTGATTTTCACGAAATAACGCTTACATTCTTTGTATTTGGTATAGTTATGGTTCAAAGAGTTGCAAATATAAAAATTATCTGAGTAAGTTACTCAAATAATTTT
This sequence comes from Torymus auratus, assembly GCA_900474315.1. Classification (NCBI taxonomy): domain Eukaryota; kingdom Metazoa; phylum Arthropoda; class Insecta; order Hymenoptera; family Torymidae; genus Torymus; species Torymus auratus. The sequence goes on from UXGD01000295.1 coordinate 48,744, forward strand.
TATATTTGCAACTGTTTAAACCATGACTTCACAAAATACACACAATTCAACCGTTTTCCCATGTGCAGTATCGAAGAAAAGTTACAATAAAGTTAAAATATTGGAATGCTGTGTGTTTGCATAAAATGGGTTTAGAAAACTTCCACCTTGGCTTATTTTCCAAGAAATAATGTCTTTTTATGATGTATATATATTGCTACAAAATATAGGTAATTAATTCTCCTCTTTCCCCGGGAAAATTTAATATCAGAATCCATAGGTATACGATATCCATTATCGAATAATAATGTTTCGAGTTAATTAGATTTTTATAAGTACCATTACAAAACTACTATTTTCTTTACTCACAGCAGCATATTCAATACACACAATTCAGTATCTTCGCCACATCTCTCGCTAAAAAAGTCTGCACAGTGTGCCCGGAAAAGACTCGTTCAGCTTCATTTTATTCGATCGAAAAGTGCGAAAGTCATCGTAGACCATTGCCTCGAGTGTTCCCGCTACCTAACAATCCTGCTTCACGATAATGACAGTTGTAAAGTCAAATGTAAACACGCGCCGACGCAGGTCCCGCTAATTGGGGTCGCGCACGCGCTCTCGCGTGATTTAAAGCTCATAGCCCGCGGGCAATTTTAATAAATCCAAACGCCTCTTTCGATGAGCACGGGAGCGCGTGCCTGTTGATAATTTTGTTAAAGCGTAAGTCGACGCGACGGCGCCGCTATGTGCAGGCCCCCTGGGGCTTTGCGTGAAACGAAGCGATAGAGGTGCGGAGATAAGTGTGTTGACGTATTGCTCTGCTCTGGATAAAAGTGGCGAGTTCAGTAGGTGTTGAAAACGAAATAGGTTCTATGCTTTTAAAGGTGGTGAGCTTATTCAGTAAAGTGTCATCTGATTTCTGGCTACTTTAGATAATGTATAAGAAATCATATCGGTAAAGTCTTATGAGGAAATTTTTTCCATTTTTCACTTCCAAAATTTTAAATAATAGTTACATACAAAATAGTTTACATTTAAAAATATGTTTGAAATTATTATTGCATCTCATCAAATTTACATCGAAAGTAATAATTTACAAATTATTTTCCATTTCAAATATTACATATCCCAAGCAAATATTATATGTATACTTGAAACTCAAACGTGAACAAACACGAACGGCTGCAAAGCTGGCAAGTTGGTTCAGTGCATGGTCGATTTGCTAAATCCCTCGAAAATACTGATGCAGAAGCTCTCTCTCTCTCTCTCTATAGTAGATGTAGCAACTCCCGACTCACGGGCGCACCCTAGAATAATCCATCGTGGACCCCCGCGCGCGGTAATACCTCGCCGATATACACTCTATTCCACGTTCACACATTCTCACATATACTCGCATATATGTGTGCCCCCGCGCGAGTCGTTTCCAGGGCTGGGTGTTCCACACGTGCCAAGGATGCGCGGACTCCCCGCTGCGGGTACGTTTACGCTCTCTCTCTCTTTCCCTCTCTCTTTATATAGCAGGTAATATCGTCTGTCCGAGTACGCGAGCGCGACATTGGGGGCTATTCCATTAAAAACCCGAGAAGCGTAGATATATAAAACAATGCGCGTTGTTGCGCAAGAGGACGCACACACACATGCGACTCTTGAGTGAAGTGTATACATACGGGATTTTCGTAAGAGTCAGCCGTGTGTTTTATTGGGAGGAAGTTCGGGGTATATTCGGCCCTTGTAGATGCACATTGTTTCGTATTACACGCGCGAGGATTTTTTCGGCGAGACAATGGCGCATTATACGTGCGCGCGATCTTTTTTCTCGATTTTTCAAGGCTCATATTTTACGTTGCTGTGCGTACAAAGAAATTGGACTTTCGGTAATGGGAGATAAGGTGCCGGAAAATTGAGCGTGTCCGGATTTTGACGGGAGATGGCTAATTTTCCATTCAAATCGTACGGGCTCTCTGCGCAACTTTCCACTCGAAGTTATTCATATAAACTGCCTGCTGTTCTTGAATATTGATATATCCTGCTGTGGTTAAGCTGGTGCTGAAGATATGTTTAGAGCGGAAATATTGGGATAACCATAAAATTAGCGTCTAACCACTTCTGTCTCTTACTACTTATATACGTATATAAATTTGTCGAAATCCTTTGAATTTTATCAAAAACCAAATTGCAGATTGACCTAATTAAGTTCTCTCACCATTACAATCTTTTTTATTTTATCCTTTTTCTTCTTATAAATAACACTGCCGAATAATAAATTCTGTTTCATTTGACGAGAAAAACAAATCTTTTGCATAACAAATCAGGTCTTATTCACCAGGAAAAAGAATACGAATGCCGACGATAACAATCAATTGAATGCACGCTCTCATAGGCATCCGCCACATACATTCAAAGATGCTTCTCTCTCATCGCGAAAACTCATGCCGGCATAATATGAATAAAAAAAAACCCGGAAAATTCTAATCCCGCGTGGCTTGCCACTGCCGCAGTTCATTTCTTATATATGATGGTACGCGCAGTCACTCTTCTCCGAGTGAAAATTTCACCGACGATTCCTCGTTGTTTGCCCCCTACACACGTGAAGACTCTCACACGAATAGCAACCTAATTAATGATCCCGTATATATATATGTGTGTGTGTGTGTGTGTCTGATCGACGCTGCAATTTAGCGAGTGCTTTACAGCCTCATTTCCTTCGCCTCTGCGCGCGGCATTAAAGGAACCTCCGCTCCTGCTCTCTTTCTCGCGTTATTATGCAGAGCGGTGGGGAGCTACCGGCGCATGCGCGGCAATGGATGTTGCGCAACGCGACGAGTCGCTGAAAAACGATGGCGGAGATTAATTAATCGATCTAAAGGCACGCGCGGGTCGTATATGTATACACATATAAATATATACCTGCATGCGCACCGAAATCCCGCATAACATCGTTTTTCGCTATAGCGCTAATTCGGTGTATCTCATCGGGAGAGATAACGCGAGAGAGATTACCCCTGCGCTCGTTTGTGCAAGACTGTACTTGCATTTGCATAAAAACTTTGCGCGAATGCCTTTTATGTGTGCGCGAACACGAAATCCGTACAAGTGAATTGTGCGTGCATATGTATACGAATGCGCTTCCTTTTTTTACGCGCCGCGCGCACTGTAACTTAATTAAATGCGAGAGCGAAATTCGAGGAGATAAAAACGCGTCTCTGCGAATGTGGGTGAGCGTAACACCGCGCGCGCCCGGGAGACGATATATATACTTGCAAGCGAGCTCGCGTAAATGTATGCGTAGGCATAGTAATGAGGAAGTTGCGCATCACAGAATGGTTTCGCTAATTATATTGTTGTTGCAGGGTGCCGGGATTTTCTTTTTCCTTCCGTCGGGAGAAAAAAGAAATGAAAGTGACTAATAAATGTCTCAATGAAGTATCCAAGTGATTCAGAGTTCGCCGTATATTAATAATTTAGCACGCATTTGTGTCATCTTCCAGTATGATGTAAAGTGAATCAATTATAGTTGTACGCTTAATTTTTCTGTTTTTATGGGTTTAAAATAAATTGTGACTTTTTTATATTGGCATTATCAATTAGAATGTTAGTTGTGAAAATACATTTCCAAATTTTTGTTTGAGTAATATACGTTTCCGACATTTGCGGAGTCAATAAAACAGTCCATCAAATGGTCGAGCCGTCTATTCATATTCTTATAGATTTCCTTTACAATTCATACTAAAGAAACGTCATGAATACGTGAATCACGAAAATCCATTGTAATTTTAATCAGTCCTTATTTACTCATTCGGTAAATTTCCTGGCCAACTATACAACTTCTCCGCCGAATTGTCTTTGGTTACTGTACGTTTTGGCCCAATTACCTCATTTATCGATCGTATTATCAGCGCGCTCGAACGCAGATACAAAGCCATAAAACTTTTCAAGTCTCCCTCTCTCATCATTGCATAGACGCAAGTGCGTATATAGAGATGGGAAAAATAGCTCTTCCTTGGATACCATTACTCACGCATGAATAGGATATCTGGGATCTCTACTCTGCCCCTCTTTTACTCCCCCGCGGGCGGCAAATTGCACTCTAGAATCGCCAATTGGTAATACGGTAACGCGTAAGGGTGGGAGGGTAGGTATAATAGATGCTCGGGCATTAAATGTGTGGAGTAAAAAAATGATGGAGAGGAAATAATAATTTGGTGGCGCAAGACAGAGTAAACATATCACGTGGAAAAGATAGGTTAGCCCTTATTCATAATCAAAACAGGTATTTGTTCCGTTCGATGACGATGACCGGAAAAATATAAATTAACCTTTTTAATCAAGGACGCTCTTGGGTAGTGAACAGGAATCAAAATCGATAATGCGTTCGATGTTACTAAAATATTTATCATTGCTTAGCATAGGTTTGTTTGGAATTTTCCAAAATAAGTGTATATTTATTGTGTTGGGCCAAAATCTATTTTGCAATTCACTTGGGTGAATTTTATTACAACATTCCTTCCGCGATAAACGACATTTTAAGTAGATTTGTATACCAAGCAATTTTATCATTATTTCCTAATCAGCAAAACAGTGCAGTCCGAGTATCAATAAATCAAAGATCAATCAATTGCGGGCTATTCACAAGTACAATTCGTAAATGGAATTTCGAAACATATCCTCTTATGTAATACCCACAATACAAAGTTAAACTAGAGTACACAGCAAAGTGAAATTTTGAATGATGTGTAGTCAAATTATTATTTCAAGAAAAGATGCACTTAGATAACTCATAATTAGAAGAATTAATAAAAATGAAGGTACTATATAATATAATAAATATATATTGACAATTACAGCTGTTTTATTCCATTTATTGCATTATACACCAAAATCAATCAACTATTGACTAATGATCGATCAGCTGAGCGACACTCCCATCGTGGCCTAATCGCGGAATTTCCCTGGGCTGAAAATCTTTCGGTCATCTAATCTACGTCACCAGGAAGCGATCGAACGAAAACCTTGTAAACACTTCCTTCTTTTCATTTTCCTCTCTCCCCCTTTCTCCTCTAGCATAAACATTAGATCAATCTCTTAATCTGGCACCCTAGCCCTTTGATTTACGATTTTTGGTACCCCCTCGTTATGTCTGTCCCCTGGGACCGATCGCTCCATCTCACCCAGTGACCGACCAAAGTGTCGCACCCACTTCCCCACCCCAGTCTTTTGCTACTGCGCTGCACACATGACGCACCGCAAGAGGTCACGAGGGAAGACAAACTACGCGGCTCGGTAATGTACATGAGAGAGGCTGGGGCGCGCGCGTATAAGTATGAAGACGCTGAGGAGGTAGATCCATGAAGAACGTGTGTATAAATATACCCATGTGTGTGTATGTATGAGAGAAAGAAAGAGAGAGAAAGGGGGGATAGGACTCGCGTCACGATTCTAGGCTGCGTTCCCACGGAGGGCAAGTGTGAGTATGTGCACGCGCGCATACATATACATACATGCCCGCGCCGCCGAAGTCTAGCCAATCGCAAAAATATCTCACTCATTACGGAATATATCGAGTGCGCAATCCGAGGGCCCTGCGCGAACTGTCTCCTCTATATATACGCTGCTACAACTCCCTTTTCGCCTGTATATGTGGGAGCTCACGATCGGTTCGCGCGAAGCGCACAATACGTCGAAGGTGTGAGAGGCGCCTTGATGGATCTGACCTACTTCTCGCTCGCAGCATAATGTATAGGGCGCGCGCTGAAATATAAGCTACTGCGCTGGCCTCTATACGAGTATATATATGCATATTATACGAGACGCCCTGTGTCCGGCGGGTGTATTGCCGATCTTGAGAGGTCCTTTGGCGCGCGCACTCTACCTCCCTCTATACATACACCCCCACAATATACACGCACGAGCACGCGGTAGTATATGTATGTATATTATGGAAAATAATACGGGGTGGAGGATAGGGCGAGGGGAGGAAATGGAAGAGGGTTTCAATGAAGCGACACGACAACTGCGAGACAATAAAAGGGCGGGAAGCTTTCGTCAGTCGGCTCCGTCTGTGTAATGAGCTTTTTTCTGGCTTTTGGACATGATGGGGTTTACGATTTCTGCGGTCAGCCCTATTTGAATCCCAGCGTTACGACTGACCTAAATAGTTGACTTGCTTTTGTATCTACTCACTGTTAATTGTTTTTTATGAACAACGATAAAGATAAACAGTATAATGGTATCACTCGAGTTGGGACGAAATTTCTTTGCTCAAGTACTATGACTTTTCATTGTAGGATTTATTTTGTTATATATGTTCGAAGATTTAATTTAGGTTAAAATGTAAAACTTATTTTTATCGAAATATTCAAATATTTGAAAAGAATCTTATCTATTTATTATTTAAATGAACTTATCCACTGCTATACTAATATATATATATATATTTTTTTTTTAATTTCAGGTGAGTTGCACATGTACTTGTATTGATAAGCCCTGATGGTAACGTATTGTTTAAATTTATTCCTATTTGTAGAACCTTATTAGGAAAATGTCTGATTCATTTATATAGTTGAATCTTTTCTATAAATCATTCGTATTTTACTAAAATTGCAAATTGAATGACAGTATCTCAATGTTGTACAATTTTTTGGTCACTAAAGTCAATCTATAAAGATAATTTAAGGTACGTGCGCCTGCACCCACAAATCTACGTGCATGAGTATAGCAAATTAAAAGAAAATACAAATTATCTTCATCTTCCATAAAACACGTGCAAAAATATAGATTTATAATGACTAAAAAACAAAAATCACGATTCCAGAACTTCCCAATAAAAAAATTCGTAAATTTGAGAAAAACCCGCCCCGATTTAAGGACAGCAATTGTCAGAGCGAAATACCAGCGCGGAATTCCCTGCGCGGCATCGGAAAATATAAATAGCCATAGGAACGTGACATCGCACACGTACAAACGCGAGTCGGCGAAATTCGCCTTTCGATCTCTAATCTCTTGGTGTCTCGACGTTTGTGGGACCCCGGCCGTCCTATTTCCCCGCCCATTGTGTCAGCGATCTCGGCGCTCAGCTATCACGACCGCGTGTCCCAGGGCTTTTCGCGAGACTTTCTCAAGAGCCTGTCGACGTATTTTGAAAACTAAATTTATGCGCCAAAGCATCTCCGCCCATGGTTCCCGCATGCGCTTCCCGCCGCACGCTGTCGGTCGATTGTACTTCTATAAGTGATATTGTATGGGAAGGGAGAAGTAGAGTCTACGTATGCGAACGGGTTTCTAAGTTCTTTGTATACGATTTGTCAAAATGAATATTTTGATCTCAAGATATTTATTGATAATGTTTTGTTATTTGTAGAAATAGCGTACTTAATTTATAAATAATTTTGTTATTTATGTAGTGAAATCAACGTCGTGTGAATTAATATTACGTTATGCAAGCAATTAATATACCGTTATGCAAATATCGTGTAACATGAAAAATGCGTCCCTTATTGAGATTTCTTGGTTCGATATTAATGTTTGTCTATTTATCAATAATAAAATCATCAATGTAATAATAATATTCATAACTTGATGAAATTGGATTTCATTAATTACGTATATTTTGTAATATATAATAATGTTACGAGTTAGGACTCTCCGCAAACAAGTTCGGTCGCGTATTATTCAAAGCAGTGCAATTCAGCACACATTGCATGATGCATCGTAACGTGCCCAAAAGCAAACTCAGCTTGTGGAAAACCACAGCGACCACATGCGACTGATTTCCCCTCCCATTAGTCCACTCAATAATGAGGAAGGTGCGAAGAATACACCGTCGGACTATAAAAATCAGGGGACACAGCCCCGCGAAGAGGATAGAACATGTACCTCTCTCGCACATGCGTACCAGTTATTACAATAAATACAATTTATACCTATAATCAACCGGAGCTCGCTGTAATTCTTCGTCTTTAGGTGCGTTTACGTGCGTAACTTAGAGTCGATCGGGAACCTACAGAACCATTTCACAACAAAAAGAACACAAAAATTTGTTTCCTTGAGAAGTACAACATGAATAAGCCAAAGTTTATTAATTAAGCGAATATAGAAATAAAGTACAAGTTGCTCTAACTTCTTGACTTAAGAATTACGAGATTAATAAATTTGAAAATAACGGTTGTTATTAATACAGCTATGCTAACCCTTCTTTTATTTAACAATAAAGATAGTTTCTAAACTTATTGAAATTACATTAATTAATGAAGAAAGTATTATTTATATTGTTCAACATTATCCGTTTCTCGCGTAGAATAACAAAAAACAAGGTCAGCTCCGCAAACTTTGCTTATATGCAATAAACTTTTTTTTGCATTTATATATACATCCCGAGCCAATAGGATACCTATATTAGACGCGTTCTCGCACGTATCGTTTTTTGTCTTCTTCCGTTCTTCTTTCGTCCTCACACACCACAAGCTCTAATCAATGTGATTTTTTCACACTTTTGCGTGAGTCGCTTCTCGAATGTGTATTTTATTAATTAATTTGGCTCAACGAAGTAGGCTAACACTAATTCTTGGCCGTTTTTAGCTCAATAAGTACAACCAAAACTATGGATTACCAAAGAAATTCTTCATTAGTACGATCTGGTGAATACGTATTACATAGCTTTTTGTTGATCAGCTTTACTGAAGGGTTCGAACGCTTACCAGTACATTTTTTTCCGCTCCACTCTCGCTCCGCACAGGCTCGCTCTTTCTTATTGTCCTACAATTAAGCGCCAAGCGCCGGGTTACACCCACATCTACCGCAACAGTAATAACCCACAGCACAGCGAGGACAAAAAAGCAATTGCGACTTATCGTCGCCACAAGGCAGAAAAAGGGCGACTGAGGTAAACGCCGGCCGGACGTTGCTGCGCTATATCGTGCGCGGAAATCGCGAACCTTCTCGAGTCCTTGTGTCGCAGACAGAGGTGAATATAATGGCAAAGAGAAGGCTGCAGCGTGAATTCAATTCGCGTGGGTGTGGCGCGTTGTCTCGGAAGATCGCGAAAGCAAGAAGAAATAGAGAAAGAGACAGAGAGAGAGCGAGAGAGAGAGAGAGAGAGAGAGAGAATGAGAGGAGAGGCCTCGTTTGCAGGCGATTTTCTCATGTCGCGTTGTGATGACGGACAGACTACGGTAGAGTAAGAAAGAGACAGAGAGATGGAAAGGGAGGGCGACTAGCATCCTGTATATGACGCTTCGTCGACGTGTCGCATTATGCGGAAAAAGTAGCTGATTGCTATGGTATTCTTTCAAAATGACACTGGTAGGTGCGCTGTGAATGGCGCAATTGGGTGGTTGCCTCATGCTAATTAGGAACGGTTGATTTAATCAGCTTTGTGATGATTTTATAAGTAAAACAAAATTGTTATGCGAGATTTTATTCGATTATTATGTGAATCATAAATGTCCGTTCCAAACACACCTTTTACTAAATTTTTTTTATTTTATATTTTATCATAATTTTAACAACAGTTCTATCACATCAAATTGAATCTTATATGGTCCTATCTGTCAATTACAACTTCCAAAAACTGGGAAACCGTCCATGTACTCCATAATTCTGTAACAGGCATATTATACGTAATATTATTCAATCAAAAATAACTGTCAAACAGGATCAATAATCCCTTCAGATTAAATTTTTATAATAATATCGTCATAACATTCAAAAGCATTAATTAAAGCAAAAGTGAGAACTGTATCTTGGAAAGAACTGTTCGATACTTTGAAAAGATAAATCCTGCATTAGTACTTACATCAGAATTATAATTGAATGAGCAATGGTCTACCGTTTTTTGGGCGCACTGATGCCATATTTCTCACAGGCAAACATTGCTCTTACCAATTTTCATGTTGACCTTTGCTCTCTCTCTCTCTCTCTCTCCCTCATTCAACGCAAACCTTTTCGATATGAAACACGTTATTCGTCGACAGGAGTTTTCACTCTCACTCAGAAAGAGACTCTCTATTGCCTTTATCCGAAGAATTTTCATCCCTATCAAGTGCGTGCTTGCGCAACGTCTCAAATGTTTACCCTTCGTCTGTGCTGAACGAATTATCCGTCCCAATACGCCGGCATATCGACTTCAGAATATCTTTTACAGGATCGCAAATGTTTGCCAAAAAGCAGATATCATCAAGTTATACATTCATGAACATACGCTTTTTCAATTGTATGTATCGCACGCAATATGAACATTCACTCTAGTATATAGATACTTATCGGTCGTTTTTTTTGGATATCCACACAAATTGGCATACACTTTCGAGAAAAATGCCACAGACGCTTCATTCTGATTTTCATTCAACATACAATTCATATTCATAAACAAACGCACAAAAGCACTTGTCAAAATAATTGCATAAGAGCAACGCAACAGAGGGACAAACACTCGTTCTCCAAGTAAACACTCAGGCAGTCGCATACACCAATTTTGTAGCCGCGTAAACAAGAACACAGAACTTAACCTCGCTTCCCCATACACACATATAGATGTATCCACTTCCGAATCTTCCTTACTATCGCAATGCATTACCACCTTGACCATCCAACTACTCGCGCCATTCAGTAGCTTATAATCGCGCGCGCGCGGGATTGAGTCTAGACGTGCATTTTGCAATATGACGGCCGAACCTCTCGAGGGATGAAGGCTACTCGAGCGCGTCAATAAGGTCTGGCGGTTCATTCTTGGTAGGCTGGCCTAAATATGCCTCTCTCTCTCTCTCTCTCTCTCTCTCTCTCTCTCTCGCACACACTAACGAACGATTCACGCCCTGGTCCGTCGCGCTAATTGACGGGCTTCAACGTTAGCTGCACCGGCGTACGTGTGTACCGCGCGTGGGTTTGCAGCGATAGGTGCAGCAGTAGGTGTAGCTGGCTTGTTTTTTCTTCGCTAGTTTATGAGGACATCGCGCGCGCCGTAGGACGCAGACGCGGTGTTGTCGTAATGGAGTGGATATAATTAGAATGAGAGGGAGGAACTTTTCAACGAGGTGGCAGGGCGGCGTTTTGGCAGTTCGATTAAAAAAACGACAGTGTATAATGAGCGTAATTGGAAATTTTTCCAATTATGGTTGTATAAAAGATTAAATGGTAAATAAACCGAATAGATATTATGTTGGGTATTTATATGCATACACACGAATTGATCGTAGAGGGATCAGTCGATTCTATAGACAAACGAGTTTTTTATTTTCACTTTTCCGTAGACATTTTTCATATCTAGAGAATGCGTGATGTGTACTGAAAGATCTTTTCATATAATTCATCAAAGTAAGTCGCACAAGTCACATTGTCCCATATTGTTAACAATAAAATAGAATAAAACTTTCTAGGTTTTAAAAATATTTTGGGCATATGCTTAAAAATGGTTAACTTTTATCACAGAACATCGCTATTAATATATCAATCGAAGTCCCGTACTTGATGAGCATCGCTTTTAAACGTATCATCAGTCGCGCAATCGATCTAATGCCAAAGAGCAAACTCCGCCTGCCGACGGCCACAAAAACAAAAAGAGAATTAATTAAATGGACTTATCGAGACGTGCATAAAACGAAGCGTCTAGAATGAGAAGGCGTACCACGGAAAAAATGACCAAGAGGGGAAGGAGAGAGCTTTGTCGTCTGAGCTACTGGGGTTAAATTCAAATTACTTCTGTGTATACAAAGTGCCCTTTTTGTATCGTCGGCAGTTCCAAGCCTCTGCACGTTGGAAAAACGTACAGTTCTCATTTGGATAATTGAATTTTACGCATATATTGTGCACGTGCCTGTCTCATTTTTAGACCAGACCATTACTGGTAAAGAACAAGAAAATAATAACATCTCAAAAACTAACATTTTATAGTGAAAAAATATGTTTTGGGTTGTTACGAACTCCTTTAGAGTATTATTGTCGGTGTATGTATGAAGTACGTGTGTAGCCCATAAGATAGCAAGCAAGGTTTGAGAAACGTTTCTGAAACGTTCGACTGAAAACGTAGGAATTTTGCCCTATTACGCCGGAAACGTGTCTACGAATTTTCAGAAACGTTGAAATGTCCGACTTTGTTGCAAGGTTACGTTGTAGGAACGTCTTAGAATCGTTTGTTACTCTCTAAATTCGAATAAGTGAAATTCACTTCAAACAAGTGAATATTCGCTTATTCGAATTTAGTGAGTAACGATATACAAAAACATTAAGATTGTAAAGTATTCGATATCCGACCCACCGATATATGGCGTAATTCAGTTCATCAAAGAAATTTCCAGGGTAACTATATAAGGGACGTCTACTCTATAGCAAAGCGTACCCAATACTGTTTGAATAACCGACTTAATAGGGCAACGTTTCACAAACGTGTCTTGCTAACTGGGGTAATCAAAATCTATACAGCTATCTCAACGAAATTTTGAATGATCGAGTCCAAATACATATAAAGATCACTTGACATATTATAATATGAAAATTATGGTTCCACATGGAGATCAATCGATTGTAAAATATAGAAATAGACCCTTGAAAATCATTAAAAATCACTTTTGAGTATAACTTATTGTGATGTGATTTTCTATGAAAATGTTGTAAACAAAAGTGATAGATATAATTGAAACACACATATTTTGTATTGAAACTTTGTCCATAAACTTGCATTCTTCAAGGTTATATGCTAAAAACACCCAAAAATTCATAAAAATGGTGCTTTTTGCATTTAACTCGCGAGATATATTGATTTAGATAAAAACTTCAAGTACAAAAGTTATAGATTGGACTAAAATAAAACTTGTATCATTGAACATTTGTGCGCAGATTCAATTCCTTGCTAATTTGGTCTAAAAGAATGTATAAAAAGGCTTAAAACAGTCGATTTGGGCCATTACATAAGAAGAATTAACTTTTCATAAAAGTGTCGCATAAACTAAGTTGTAGAGTTCATCAAAATGCAATAGACTTTTTGTACAATAATATTTTAGTTTTGGAAGTGTAATTTTTTTTGCAATGACGGAAATATAAGATTCTCTTATAAGTAGTATGGACCGTGCCTTGTATGTGAATTCGAAGCTTTTACATAAGATGCGGGGGGTTGCTGCGATGAGCGAAGAGAAGTGCGTAAGGGGGGCGACGTAGCCCCACTAGTTTATAAAAGTGGATTAATGATAAGCGGTTTTATTTTGTATGATGTTAGAGGAAAGCAAATTTCATAACATTGAAATTTATAATATTATATGAAAAATGGGTAGATTTAATATAGAATGTAAACAGGAGAAAATAAATGTATGTACGAGGAAAGTGAAAAAAACCTATGAGACTGGATTAACGAAACTCGATGGACTTATTCACTTTCGTCCCCTCCAACCGTTGTAAATTTCCTCTACTTCCCCCTATAGGACACGTGGCAGATGAATCTCACGCATTTCCTCGCATATCCACCCACACTCACAACACAAAATGGCAAAAGCCATCTCCCCCGATGCTGCTTTCAATAATGATCACACCTCGTCGCGCAATTCGTCTTCCTGTCATTCCTAAACGTACACGCGCCAAATTTATTACGGCCCTCCCTCCCCGCATATTTGTCTGCTACAACGCCGCATCTCGCCCAGCCCAGCCCAACTGAACTGTGTATATATAATGTATCGGACAAGCGCCGCTTGATTTCTACGATCTTGGACCGCGGCACGCGCGTGTAACAAGTGGCTTCTTTCTCTTTCGTGCGCACGCATGGCTGAAAGAAAACAATCAACGCGCACAAAAAGTGATTGAGCCGACAATTTTCTGTTACCATAATTTTCTTGAGGTCAAGCAGCCGAGGAATTTGTCCTACACGCGCGTGCGGGGGTGGCATATCTGGAGCAACGGCCCTAGAGGCAAGATATTTTTTGTGGGAGGGTGCTATTTTCGTGCGTGCAAAGTCTCTACCTAAGTAACAGGCGAAGATTTCCGATGCCGCAGGCAATTCCACGATCAAATTAGATCAGTGGGTTCTCGGACACTCGACTCTTTATAAAAAAAGAAGGAAGTGATGTTGACATGTTTTCTACAAGGAGAAAATTAATTTTATTTTAATATAAAGCGTCTTTCATAAAGAAATACGAAAGAAGGGGAAACGCAATATCTGAAAACTGTTCATGAAAGAATTTCTCTGTTTTTATATAAACTTGAAATAAATCATGATTGTATATAATTTTTTCTAAGCGCTATATGGTATCAGAATAAAATTCAATATTTATTATTTGGTGTGCATGCAATATTTTAGAATTAAGATTAGGTATCACTAGCCAACCGACAATCACACACGTTATTGGTTTATTATTTTTTAGAATTTCTTCAAAATATTCGTAAACATCGCATGAGTCATCAGTGTTATATAGAAACAGGTAGTGCTGTCATTCTCCTTCGTTGACAAATATTGGACAAAAAATAAAATATAAATTTATTTTAATAGTGATTTACTAATTTGTTGATCTGGACGAGACAAGGAAAAGATAACGAAATTATGCTTCATTTAACGTTTCGGTGATCACTGTCACCTTTATTAGAACTTTTAGAAAGATCCCTTGCATACAACAGTTTAGTTTCTTTATTATTTTCCGCTGTGTCGTCAATTATCATTTTTGCAATGGGAAAAATAAAAAGAAAGAATTTATATAAGAGCTCTTTCTAAAAATTCTGATGAGCCTGATTGGATGATGAGTATTATCCTCTCCCAACTACTTTGACTCCAGATCGTCAAATTAGTAAATCACTATTAAAACTACCGAGTGATAAAGACTTCTATACATGTTAAACAAATTCATTTTGTTTTTACAAATCTTATGTCAAAATTATAATAATGAAAAAAAGAAGAATGAAAAAATTAACTGTTTACCTTTTATCGATTCATAATGCCGTAACTTTTACGCATTTGGGGCAAGTTATAGTCACGTGAGAGAGATTCGTTCAAGTCAACGTGCCATCGCACCCCTCCATTTAGAATATCGCAAAGTCACGAAACAAAGGAGAGGAAAACAAAAAATTGATTCCCATGGTCGTGATCAGTCTTGCTGACACAAAATATGATTCGTCTTGCCGTTCGGATGTAAACGGCTCGCGAGATCCCTGCGTGTTGATCGATGACACAATACAAGTGCAAAGCTCAGTTTGCTCAAGGAAAAATGAGTTGTGAGATAGTAGATGAGAAAAGTTGTGCGAAATTCTGAAAAATACTCTAGATGCGTTCTGATGATGGTGGAAGAGGAATAAAGGAGGAGAACTATTTTTACGCAAATTTCGAGTAAAGGGGGTAATGAAATTCATAACTTTAAAAAGTCCATAACGGTGAATTTTAATAACAGAATTTTTACCTTAAATGTAGTTACGCGTACCTATAATAGTTTAATAAATTTATTTTTATTTTTCTTCCAATAACTATGATTTAACTAGTATTGTATAGAGAACATATTTTTGCAAAAAGGTCTGCAAATGTTAAATATGTTAGACAATCTTGAAGAACATTGTTCTATAATATTCTCATGAGTTAACAGGAAAAAGCTTTCTTTCAATTCGTTTCTATTATTTTTTCGATTCGAACACGATAATCTATTCACACCTAGGTGGGAACTCTTCGTTTATTGCATTCTTCTTTACGAATTCACTGCTCGTTTTATATGGAAGAATCTACATCGTTCAGTGCGAAAGTCCTGAGAAAGTTTCTTATATTTTTCAAAGTTTCTCCAAGCACTTGCAGCAAATGCACTTCGTTGTATGAAAAATCGATCGATAAACATGTCCCACGATTCGTTCTCTTCAGTAGTATAGGCATACATGGCAGAATACGTTTAAAAGTTTAGAAACTGTCATTTACTAAATTGCTTTTTTATTTTTAAGAACATAACTTTTTGCAATATAATCATTTATAAACAATCCAAAGTGTGATGTATGGAGAAATTTTGAAGAAAGAGGTGTGCCTTTCGTTTAAACGAATGCCAAATTTTTGTAAAGAAAATTGTTACATTTTAGGGCTCAGAAATAATCTTAACGAACCGTGAAGGATTCGAAAAAAATGGCACATCGTGTCTTAGCCAGGGATCCACTTTCCATCTTCACGATTATGTTTTCCCAGCTACGCTATATTGATAAGATCGACTTATTTTCGGCCGCCATGTCATGTCTTACATTCTACACACGATAAAATATTTAATAAATACGTCATTGGACTAAAAGAAAGTTTTTTCTTTTCTTTTTTTATCATATTTCAGAAAATTTAATTTAGTTCATGTAATCTATGTCTATCGGATCCTACCCAATTAGAGTTCAAAACTGCAAACCATAAACACCAAATAGAAAATTATTCACATCGCCATCACCTGAATGTTCATTAGTTCCTATACGCCGTGCGTAAACTACATATAATCTACTGCGAAATAACCGCGACCTTCCGGCCGCAGTAGTATTTTGCGTACATCATGCACGGACAAATAGAGATCAGGGGAAAGCACAGGATGCAGGAAAAACAAATGTCGCTGTAACAGCAATCATAATTACAATGATGATTGCGCGTACGCACCCTATGAATTTTCTTACTCGGTAGCATTGCAACCTCTTTTCTTTCGCAAGATTGCGTTATAGGATCAAGTCAACCGGCGAAGATCCGCCAGCAACCTTGACGAGATTTTCGTCCGCGCGCGCGCCACGGGCAGTCGATCGGAAAACTCGATTTCCCCCCAGAAAATGGAGGCTGCTAAGTGCGGTGAAATCAGCCGGGGAATGAAGAGCCACGCGGGCCATTAGAGGTGCTGTCCTCTCTACAATCATTTTTTTTAATTAGGACCGGATTGCGCGGTGTATCAGGTTTTTGCAGATATTGGTGAGCACTCATTTATATTAAGTGTTAAAGTTATTGGTATGTCTGTTTTAATTGCTACGAAGGCATTTATTATATTCTTTAAAACATCTTTTTTATGAAAAAAAAATGATATAATAAAAAGTTTTATACTATTACACTGAAACTTAATTAAAAAAATTACGAAAAAAAGCAAAAAGTATTTCGATAAAATAAGTTTAATATTGATCGTAAATTATTGTATATTAAAATATATATTCAGATTGTTGCATATTCTAAAACAATAAAAATAAGTTCTCTGCTGATTTAATAAAAAATTTAAAATGCTTAAAAATGTTGGAAAAATAATTAAATTAAAATATATATCTGAATTCCTTCTATATTGGTGGAATAATTATATCATTGTTAATTTAATTATAAAGTATGCGAATATCAAAAAACTACGAATCCAATAAATTTCAATTAGTAAATGAACAAGTATTTACTCGGGCCTCAAAATCTTTAAACTTGAAATGCTCTTTAGGTGATATATAATTAAGTAAAAGTCAGCATGACTGGCAACATTTATACAAACCATTAAAAACCTCGAAACAGAATTGCCTGGTGTATTTCTATCGTCCCGTGGGCGTGATCTATTGTGTAGATTGATTCCAAACGACTCAACAAACATTCCGTTTAAAAGGTTTAATGCAGCTCTAATTGAGAAAAGGTCCTTTGCCGATATCGATAATTATTGCCGGTTCACCAAAGCAATTTAATTTACTGTGAAATGAGAAAGGATATTATGTGAAAAATCAAAATAGAATTTAATAATAAGTTGTATAGGTATAATAACCGGTAATTTTTTTAAGTAAAAAATTAATGTCTTAATATGATATAAGTAGACTGGATAAAAATTTAAATGTTGTATTTGTAATGCCATATCTTTTGTGTCACTTTGTAAATTATTTTACATTCGAATGTTACAATTGCAATGAAACATTGATTTATTCTATTTGGAAATTAGTAAATAACTATTGTTTTATTCAGGAAGCTAAGACGGAAAGTACCAAAATGCGCAGAACGTTTGTAACATTTACTGGTTCGGACGTTTAGCTTTCGTGGGTGTGCGAAATTGAATTACAGGAAAATATTAGTTTTTTGTTGTTGGATTATTTTGTCTACGTGTCACAGACGTCGATGTGTTTGGAAAACGTAATTTAGACAGCGACAAATTGCATTGTATTTTTCTTTACTGTGACAAAATACTACAGTATTATTAATAAAGTATTTTGTATTTTAAAACTACAGGTAATTCTTATAATTTAAAGTACTTATAATAAGATCAATAAATGTTTATATCAAGTATTTTGATGCTATATGAAAAACCTTTTGTTTTCATAAATTTGTTTTCCCATTGTTCTCGTGAGTAACATTAAAAAATCACTCGAAGGTATTTGAGTAAGTTTTCATTGAAACCGACAATCAATCTCTAGATGTTTGCTCGACGGAATACACACTATATACAATACAACGTCCTTTTCTTTCGATATACATCGTTGCACCCATACCCAACCCACTCCCCGCGCTTACGTCGTGTTACGAAACCAGCGCCCGGTCGATCCCACTCTTTAAGACAGACTCTGCACAGACATACAGACTCGCACATACACAGATACAAAAAAACAATAATCGTAATGGCAAGGGATCGTTCGTTCGAGGCTCGTTTACACAAACAGAAGATGCCCTCTTGTTGAAGATGCCTTCGCGCTCTCATCTCATTAGAAAAGGCCAGCGCGGCGCACGTGCACGCGTGCTAGATCGATTTCGTGTAATACCCCCGCGGTGAGGTATAGTCTCCCCAGGCAATTACCACCGGTTGCACTTCGTGTCAATCGTTGAAGCGAGGCGCTCTCCTGTACTCGTGATGCTCTATCCACATCGACGGGGTAGACATAGGATAGACTGGCATTATGTGTAGAAGGCACGTACGAGGAGCTTTCCGCGATTATCGTTGTTGAGATTCAAGCAATGTTGGGTTCAAGTGGTCATTGTTGAACAATTTTTGAATTTTTTACTTCATTACTTTGGGACTGTGAGGCCTTGTAATCGGTTGATCAGTGAAAAGATTTTTCAGCAGCTACTTATTCTCTATTATATAATCGAAATTAACAAAAATTTTTCTGAAAGTAGTCTCATTACGTGTTAAAGGTATACATGAAATATACCCAACATAGTAAGAGTACATAGAACATAGAACATTCGAATTCTTGTACACAATATTCAAATAAATGTTTTTATAAAGAAACTTGCAAACAATAATTTTTTCCTTAACGTTTCTATTAGTTGTAAGATCGTTTTTGTTTAATTTTAGCTAGTCAAATTACGTACAAGAAATTCATGATGTAGATCTGCTTGACTATTTACATAAGCTGCTATCTAGCTAAACATATTACTTTATTTATTTTATAATACAATCTATAAGGTTAGATTTAAAACTTAGACTTAAACATAGTACTTTATTTTATAATACAATTTATAATGTTAGATTTAAAACTTCAACTTTGTAATTCTATCCCTAAATATAGTAAGAGTCTATTAAATAATATTTTAGAGTAATAAAAGTATTTTTAGAATAAAAGGTGATGAAAAAAGTAAATATAATTATTATTGTATCTCTTCCGCCGCTTTAAACTTCGTCAGTATGGAGTTTAGAAATTTCCCGCGGTAGCTAAATCTGGAGTGCGGAAAATACAGTGCTTTAAAGGCCATTATTTTAAGTAGTAAAAACACTTTAACATCATAAAGTTTAACGATTATAGTTTCCACTGGTTTGGCATAAAAGGGGTGGGAAGGGATTTAAAGTGCAATTAAATTCCGAGTCTAATACAGCTCATATAAGTGCATATGCACATGTTTGTAGTCTCTTATTTTCTAAAATAGAAACTATACTCCTAATAAAAAAGCAATTTCCTTTGTTTGAAGAAAAAAAAAACACTGCTTACGATCTGAAATACCACACTTTGTTGTAAAAATGATACAATAGAAGCTATACATATTTTATACGTGGGATGAATGTAAAATAAAAATGGTTGAATTTTAATAACGAATAATAATTTTAATAATTAATACTGTCGCTTTACTATCCCTATATGAAAATTCACTGTTTTTGCTTTTTTAGAGAGCTTTGAAACGATCAAAATTTTCAAAACACAAATTTTGGTATTTTAGTATATGTATATATGTATAAATGAATGTTTGAACAAAATATTGTATCACTCATGAGATATCGGGCAGAAATTTTGTAAGTTTATGAAGTATGTAAATGCGAGATTTATGTTTATGAAAAAGTGTGAGGCCTCCGGTCATAACAGAAGCCTATTCTAAATTTTTTGCGAGTTCTATTTTATAACAAATCGTATAATATTAAGTAGATTATTATCTAACAAAAAATTAGTTTTCAAAAAATAAAAAAAGTTTGTTTAATCTATTGCATTACCCACTTATAAAAACTATGCCCATATTCTTCAGATATGCACGACTTATTTCTTATGTTTTAAGTTCATCTTCGAATAAATATGTAAAAAAAAATTAATTTGAAAAATTCACTACCAAAGATACACAAAAGCTTTTGAGCTGTTTGTTTTTAGAATAAATCAGAAATGCAAAAATATTTGTAAGAATGCATCATTTGGTGTTGATCAATGTGTTTTATGTTAATTGTGAAGCAATTTTAAAGGAAAAAACCGCTGCCCATTCATTGGCCCGTAGCTTCCTCAAACTTAACTTGCTGATTCCTTTAATTAATTTTTAATAACAAAATTTACAATTTTTGCAACAATTTATGACCTAATTATAATTAAATTCATTTATGAAGATTTAAAAGTATTTATATTTAAATTTA